>JAAGAY010144612.1:0-174941 GCA_011801015.1 Ardeotis arabs | reverse complement strand
GAGGAGGCTCCGGGGAGACCTGATAGCGGTCCTCCAGTACCTCAAGGGGGCCTACAAGAAAGATGGGGAGAGACTGTTCAGTAGGGCCTGTTGTGATAGGACGAGGGGTAATAGTTTTAAAATAGAGGGGGGTAGATTTAGATTGGACATTAGGAAAAAATTTTTCACAATGAGAGTTGTAGATCACTGGAACAGGTTGCCCAGAGAGGTGGTTGATGCCCCATCCCTGGAAACATTCAAGGCCAGGCTGGATGGGGCTCTGAGCAACCTGATCTAGTGGGGGATGTCCCTGCTCCTTGCAGGGGGGTTGGACTAGATGACCTTTGAAGGTCCCTTCCAACCCTAACCATTCTATGATTCTATGATTCTACCCTAATTTCTGTCTGAAGGTAACAGCGACCGCTGTGGGAACGGACGGTGTCCTGTCCACAAACACACACAGGACAAGCAAATCACAACTGTCCAATTGGAGGTGATGGAAACTCATCGCTTCTCAAAGTCTTCCAGCCAAAAACCTCGCCATTTTGCACTGTCAGCACAAATTACAAGTGTTGCTGAGAAACCGTGACAATATTCCCAAAGCGTCAGACCCTCATCTTCACACCTGCTGATTCAGACACCTATTAATGAGCAAAACCCTCCCAGGATCAGCCTCACCCCAGGACTGCACATCTCCGACTTCTCTCTCTCGTTAATGCTGTGACAGCTCCTGGCAAGCCCCGGCGTGGGCAGTGATCCCACCATGCGAAGTGCTGCGTGAACACGTGCGGAAAAATAACTTTCCCTAAAGCTTTCGGAAGAGCGGAGCTGGCTCCCAGGCATACGCCCACGGGCAGAGGACGCAGCGGCTCCGTGGGGTGAAGCCTGGCACCCCGTGCAGCGCCAGGAGACGCAGGGATGCTGCCGGGGTTTGCGTCCCTCCAGCCTTCTGGGCTGATGCACCAGTGTTTCACTGGTGGAGGCTTAAATGGAAATACTGGAGGTCACTTGTCTATCCGGTTTTTTCTCCAATAAGAAAACTCTAATTTCATTTTCATACCTCTAATACGTGCAGGTGCATCGGGGAGAGGCTCCCTCCCGCCCTTCTCGCACCGTATGTTCAGCTGTGTGTTACCTATCACGGGGTGAAAATTCCCCTGGCAGCGGTTCTTGCCACCTAGAGTAAAGGACAGTCGGTGTTTAGGTACAGCTGTAAAAATCTGCATAGCCTCTGCACCACGTTTTATTTAAAACATTAAATTAATTATGATTTAAACTTCAACTCGAACATCACTTTCATTCCTACACTGTAACTCTTTTGGTGATCTCATAATAAGCAGTTCTTAACCTAAATATAAACCTCATCTATTTTTCTCCTTCCTTTCCTCATCCTACCTTCTCTTTCACTTAATATTTGTCATCATTTTCTACCAATCTTGCCTGCTTTAAGGACACCAGCAGCAGCTTACACCGAGCCCTTGCAGTGACATTAACGAGATCCAAAGGCTGCTTGTTCTACACTAAACCAAGGACATTTTTAGCACAACAGCAATGTAGAGAAAAATGCTTCATCTACAATTTTTGTGAAAATGCTTATTATCATACATTTCTGTTGACACATAATAAAACTGAAAATTAATTATTTAATGCTTTTACATCTGACTACAGCTTTGTGTTGTCATCTCGCTAATGGAAGGGGATGGACCACATATCTTCAGTATTCATCCTGCACCCCCTGCATAATCATAACTTTAAAGGAGCATGTACTTCTAAACGTGAGTTTATAAAACACAATTCTTATCTATTTAAGTTGATAGGTTAAAGCAAATCTGTCTTCTGAAAGCAGAGGTGATCCAAGGCAATGTTTCATCCCTAAGTGGCTTCAGACAAGAGCTTCTGTAGTCAGCCCCAAGCCAAGGACTGAACGAGAGGGTGCTGGGGGGTGATGCTGCTGCCCACTCTGGTCTGCCTGGTGTTTCCTTCCCAGCATATCCCACTGTCAAACTGGTCAAAAGAGAATCCGGTCTAATAGTCACCTTCCATATTTCACAAAACAGGCTAAGCTCATGGGGCTCTCAGTACCTTACACACGGAAAATAACATCTCCCACGTGGAGATCCCACACTGCGCTCTTACATGCTGGGCTTAATTTCAGAATATAATGTACTTATTGGGATATTAATAAAGCCAGCCCTTCTTGTCTATCACTGCTCAATTCTGCTGCAGGCATTTTTTTCCCCTCAACCAGCAACAGAAATTTTTAGGGGAGTTTGGTCTCCCAGTTCTTTCCTTCAACTCCTGCTGCAACCTAGCACAGTGCGAACCTGCGCAGCGCATGTTATCGGACTTTTTGCTTTTTTTGGAGGGTGCTCTAAAGGCATTTGCTGTGGAGGGGAGGAAGGAAAACCTCTCCCATGGCATTAAGGGGATATTCACACATCAGATTTCAACTGCATATGGGGAAAATGACAGCTCACTGTGGGACCAGTACGAACTCCTTAATCAAGTGACACTCCCACCGATTTCCATTGGAGCTTTCCTTCAGCAAGGAATGAGGGATCAGTGTTTAATTATACTATGGATGACCTTGAAGTCACCAGCAGGTTACCCAAGAGACACAGCTGTGAGGGAGAGTTTACCTGAAAAAGTACTAACACTCTTAAAACATTTTTTTTCGGGCAAAGATCTAGCTAATGTTGTGCAGAGATTATGAACAATAAGAACTTATTTTTAGTTCAGCTACTGGTTCATGCTGTATGGACCACAGACAAGTAATCTGCCAAACTTTAAGTTTGCCAGTGTCAGAATTCCCACAAATCCTGTTTTATCAGGCACCTTACCCCACTTCCAGGAAGCTTCAGCTCTTTCCTGGCTCAGTTCCTGCATTTCCAGCATCCCCCTGAGCCAGGACCAGGCACACCAGGACGCTCCATGAGCCGTGTCGAAAGGGACTCTCTGCTGAGTACAAGGAAAGTGTGATGCCCACCTATATACGTAGGAATTCAGATAAAGCAGTCCACTAAACAACACCAAGCCCTTTTACAAAGCTGTATGCTTTTAGCAGGTGGGACCAGGAGCAGAGCGGTTGTGCCACTGGCAGAACTCACAAGCCACAACTTCAGCCTGAAATAACGTCCACTCATCTCACTGCCCACAACCTGCACTTTGACATCTCCTGATGTTCCTCTTGTCCTATACAAGGAGGTAAAATTCTGCTTAATTAAAGGAGCAATTTACAGCTTGCCTGGCTACTAACCAAGACAATGAGAGCAGAGCTACAGAAATAGCAGCCTGGACACCACCCTTCTCAAGCATGTAACGCTTTTTGGCATAAGCTGGCTTGTCCTGCAGCATCAGGATGTTTGGTGAAACACAGCTAGAATTTAAATAAGAAACAGAAATGTCATAGGGTAGTAAGTGATTAGATAAGGCCACCTTTTGTACGACTCCTAACAGAGAAGGCTAAAACCGTCTAAGCTGACTCCCATGCTGTTTTCCATCCGAAGATCTTGGAGCAGTACACAAATTCTGCAGTACACGACAAATGGGATGAAGGACACTCCATCAGGTGTGATAAAGCCACGGCACAGTGAGATGAGAGGCCAAAGCCAGCAGCACGTAGTTTTTAGTGTGTGCGCACTAACTCTACCAGAACTTCCTACGTGTCTGCACGTCTGCACCTGCTCAGTGCCCGTACTATAGCGCCAAGATGGAAGCGTTCATCAAGACAGAAGGGTTTCCTTGAGCAGGATTACTAGAAACCCTCAATCCAATCTACCAACACACCTAAAATATAGCTCAACATTAGGGCAAAGCAATTGCTCACGCATTTAAGTGCTTCTTTCTAACACATTCATAATACTCAGCAATTGGCAAGATTGAGTCCTAAATAACAAGACTAGATGACAATGACACATCTAGAAGCAAATCCAGGAGTTCTGCTTTTCTCCTGAAAACTCCTTTTCTGAGTTATTTTTTATAATATAGCCACGAGTTGACCTTAACCAAGTTTTGAGAAAAATATTAGCCCTTTATGTTTATTTATCTCTGCTTATGGGGTAATAACTTTTTTCCTGTTATTTATGGTTGTGAAAAAAAGGAATACATCTGCCAAATCTGATACACTGCTTCCAAAACGGAAAGGGTAATAACTAGAGATGTACCAAACAGCATGTGTGTAATTTGGATAGCATTTATCTTGAAGTGCCTGCCAACTCAAAATGCTTTAGTTTATTTACCCTATTAATTCCCAAGCTGATTCAAAGACCAGTATTTGCTAGTCAAATTATTTGGTCCCAGTTTTCCCTTTTTAAAGAATCAGCATCAATGGTACAGTAATTTTCTCATCATGTCTGGCGTGCATGGCATAATGACACACAGGCCAGGGAAGCAAAATGAAAGAAATACAAAATTCTGAGTGAAACTCAGTACACAACCCATTTAGACCCTAATTGGATTGCTGCAGAGTTATTAATACAATTAAATTATCTTAGGTTATACTCAGTCAATCGGTCCCTAAAAGAACTGTAGATGGTACACAGAAAATCAGGGTTGGCTGATGGGACTTCAATCATATGGCACTTGGGGCCAGCCTTCCATCAGCATCACAGTCACATCTCACTGAAACCCAGCAGTGAGAGGAAGAGGAACGTGATGTGGTTGTGATGGGTGGGTGCTGCAAGGGAGGGTGGCCGAGGCTGGCAGCTGCGCGGGACACTGGTCTGGTCTGCACAGAACTGGTGCTTCGCAGGAGGTAGACTAAGACTACATGGAAAAACCCAGCAACGTATGTTGAAAATCATCACTCAATGGATTTAATATCTAACTTAATAAGAATTAAAATATTGGCCCTCCAATCACACTCTGCTTTAAATAACGATGGTATTGGTCTAGTCAAAATTCTACTAAAATTCTGAAAAAAAAAAAATTCACACCTTTTTTTTTTTGATAGTTGGTGGTGTTTTTTAAATTAACCTTGCAAAGCTAAAGAATTTCATGCCTTATCTCTCATTGAAAAGCAAAACAAGGACTGGAACTGGTAACTTATTCCCTCCAGTCAAGCACCCTAAATATTTAACTGTAAGATGTAGTCCCAGCTGTGCGCTTCCCTTCCAGTGGAGTGAATGTTCCTCCCCACTCCTTCCCATGAACGGGGCAATGCATTAACAGTGGAGAGCGTCCTGCGTTCCTGCAGGGAACGGGGAGGCGGGATTCTTCTCTGGCAAGGGGGCATCCCATCCTGAATGAACTCAAAGCTCATGGAATGGTGACTGAGGAGAAAAGCCGGAATGACCTTTCCCAGCTGTATCTGGGAGAGGAGCAGGGACTCAAGATCTGCTTTTGCAAAGGGAGGTTTAAGTCTGCACTACCCTTCACCAGTCAGTCTAAAGGACAGGCTTTGCAGGAATAAAGTCCCTGATTATAGTTACCACTGGGAGCCAGATGCTGGGATGCTGCTTTTAATGGTCAAGCACATATCCTCCATGCCAGTAAAAGATGCAATTAATGAGTAAACAAGGTTCTTTCATGGGAATAATTTATCGCAGCATTTTCATATAAAACATACATTTTCAGATTAGTGGAAGAAGAAACAAACAAAAAAGGAAAACAAAGCAAAAAAAAAAAGCTTCTCCTCAAGTTTTAAGATCAGGCTAAGGACCCCCTGCAGCTGTTTCTTTGGGGCCATTATTGCCTACCATGTGAACGATTAGCTTGAGACACATCAAAATGCACACTGTGCATCTGATATTACGGTCTTGCCGCAAACCATGTCAATTTTCTACGGAAATCAGTATTCAGGGACGTTTAAAAAGTGATTATTTTTGACCCACTCAATACTTGTTCTCTGTCAGGAACCTTTATGCTTTGCTTAAGCGTTGGAAACTCTAAGGACTGTTCATGTGGTCCTGGTGCGTGCAGAGCTTTTTAAATACCCTTCATGGGATGCCTTTCTCCCCTCCAAAGCAAACAAGAGCAATGTTACATAACCATCATGATTTCTGCTCTACTATCCTTGGCACTTGCATCTGTACGGCAGCAAAATTTCGTTTTCCAGAACGTAGCCGGATTATGCTTTAGGCCTACAAAAATAGCTTTAAGGCAATAGTTTCCACATCTGTGAATACAATATCTTGAAAAAAATTGTTCACACGCATGCAATAAATAAAAGTGGAGACAAACGAGCAAGCCTTTGGCTGCTGCAATGGCCACAGGACGACTGGCATAGCTGGAGGATGCCAGCCCACGCCTGTCGAGGATCTGCCAAACTGAAACCTCGGGCAGGTAAAGTCCAAATGCCCGTAATCCCACTCACTACTCCGACTTCCAGTATCGCACATGGACAGTGGGCCTCAGTTCTCAAAACATGAACATCTCAACAGGAACCACCACGCACTCGCTCCTCCTCTGCGTACAAGCCTAGCAACCAAAAGTTTTTTGCTCTTTGTCAGGATGCATCACTGATTCGCAGCTCCCTGGAAGCTTTTGCTAAAGGGCCTAACGACCAGCCCTCCACGCACCTGGCGTGTGCTCTGCCCATGGTCCGGCCCCACACGGCCCCAGCTGCATCCCAAACACCGGGAAGGGCAACACCAGGCACCCACAACTCACAGAGACAGGGATAGCAAATAAACCCTTCTACCACACCTGACAAACTGCAAGAGGAAATACAGAGTGGATAAGGAAGGAGATGTTAAAGAAAAACGTGACAAGCGTTCTTGGCGGCTGCCCTGCTGAGCTCGCCAGACAAGAACCTCCACGCTGCCGTCCACTACCTCTAGGACAAAAGATTACACTTATTTTGCAAAGGAAAACACAGAACTTAAATGCATTTGGTCCAGAAGCAGACATTAACTCACCATTTTGCTGATACTTCTTAGATTCTCCCTCTTTTCCATGCACAGCCTTGGCTTGCCATTGCCTATGATGCTAATCGCGCATCCCTGTGTACCTTCAGCCTTAAACAGAGATAATACTTTCTGTCAAACTTCCTCTGCCAAGGCAAGGGTGAGACGCAAACACAAAAGCTGGTACAGCATCTCTGTTGCTCTGCCTGGGTGGTGGAAGCAGCTGCCAGGAGTGGCAGAGCCAAGCGATGCTGCAGCTGTACGGCAGGAGCCAGCGCGGTCCTGCCGGACTCAAACGAGCCGGCAGCAGGATGGAGCTGCTCGTGCTTTGGCACACACACACATTGTTTTTCTCTACATAGCTGGGTGAACCTCTCCAAACACAACGAAGCACATCCGTCACGGAAAAGCATCCTTCCGTTTTCAGGTATTAAAAAAAAAGAATACTGCGCCCTCAATAACACACAAACTAACATTATTACTCCTGCCAAGAGCAACCAGAGCTGTTAATTATCCATAAAATATCCCAGCAAAGTATTTGCTCTTGAATGTATTTGCTGATAAAGATACATTAGCCTTGCAAAAAAGGATTTAAGAAGTGATATGTAGGAGCAAAAACATCCCCTATTTGAAAACCATAGCAATTTATTATTTTTGACCTTCTATTTCTTATGTTACTCATTCTCAGAGCAGAAGTCTGCCTGCCTACAGGCTCACGGACATTTAAGAGAACACCACAACACGAAGCAAGTTCTGAAGTCACCAAGTGTTCTGCTACATATGGTTTTTTTTCCCCATTATATCTTTGATGAGCTCCTTTCATTTCTGTTTTTTTTCCCCCTATCTTGGAAAAGATGTGCAATACATCTTAGGTATTCTCTCAGCCTGGTTTCTCTTAGCATTTATATCCCTACAAACATTTTATCTTGTGACATTCTCAGACCTGGAGGAAAATTGTAGCGATGCTCTGAGTTGCCAAAAGCTGGTGTAGCTTAATTCACTTTGCTCTGCCTAAGGTAGCACAGCTCACACGAGATGCATTACCACCTGGGCAAAACGGCTCAATAACAAAGAGCAAATGACATTTCACATCTTTAATTCCAAGGCAGAGCTAGTTTTCGGAGTGAGACGTGAGAATTAACTATTGCCTTCCTCTTTTTATGTAGCAAAAATCTATACTGAAAGCTCAATCCACTGAATAACCTTTCTTTTTTAAAAAATTCCACTTTTCATTACTTTCAAGTGCGGCAAGTAACAGACAGAAAAGGGCTCCACACGGCTCTGGCTCTTCTCTTTGTGGATTATTTTCTAATTCTGCTGACGGCAGTGACTGAGGGCTGCAGGTACCTGTTCTCCTGGATGGCTCTGCCACGCTATTCACACCCGACCTTATCAAAGCCTCCCACGTTCACATTCTCCAAGTTTCTTTCCCCATTCCAAAAAATGTCAGCCTGGCAGGACTTCTCATTCGCTTCATGCAAGACCTTGCTGCGGGACCATCGCACAGGACTCCCAGCCGGGTGCCAGCTGCTGCAGCACACACGGAAACCATTTGCCAACGTTACAAACCCCTCAGCTTTCTATTGCTCATACGTGGATGTCAATGTAGCCAACATGGTGCTGCTCCCAAGATTTTCTGGTGGAATTTGGCAAAATATGCTAAATGCTCGTCACAAGTGCATTGAGGGACACTTGGCGACACGCTCCAAGATCCTCTGGATTACCACGCACACTACCCTAAGACTTTTTTTTCAAACAAAGCACAGGTACAAATGGGATTATCTGCATTTACTGATGATTTGCAACGAGTTCTTCAGCTCTCTTCTGTGGTACAGGATAGTAACCATGTGAATCAAGCAGCACTTCTGTATGTCGAGGTTGTGCCCTTATCTGAAGAAAAATTATTTACAGCAGCCGTTTCTAAACCTAATGCGTCAAAACCATCTGCGGTCCTACAAATCTATTCCAAGAGCACTCATCAAGTCAGGCTGCAATCACAGCTTGCGAGCAGGACCTACGTGGTTTCAGTGTTAGCACACGTTTTGGAGACCCGATGGAGGACCAAGAAATTAGCATATGGCCATTCAGCGGGCCAGTGGTTTGAAAAAATTGTCTTCCACTTGGCTGAAAGTTAATTCTGCAAGTTAAGATAATTAAAGGTGTTCATGCCGGTCATGGTTGACACGAGCAATGAAAGATTACAGAATCCAGTGACAGAACAAAATAAACAATGTCTATTATTATGGTATACATCATAGCTATTGACATGTTGGGCATGGTTGCTCACTAGCCAACACATGTAACTGGGATGTGTTTTAGTAACAGACTGATGTAATTATTCACTTTAAATTTCTAACTGGGCTGCAGACAATTTGGCTGATGGCGTAACAGAGCCCGAGCTCAGAAACGCCCAGCTATGATGAAGAGCTCTGCGAACAGGCTGTGGACCTCTCTGGAAGGACTTTACATTTGGCAGTGTTAATGCTGTGAAATAATTCCCACAAAGCCAGGCACCCGCGGCTCCACGAGCACGACTGTTGCTATGTGTCACCCAGTGAGGGTTTGATGTGACACTGAAAAGTGGGTGGGGGTGCAGGACCAGGGTCTGGGCAGCAGATGTTGTGTGCCAGTAACAGTGCCAGGGGGAGAGGGGCTTCGGGTGGGGTTAATTCACCTCAGCGGGGTGTAAAGGCCTGAAGAAGCAGCCCATGACTTTTTAATATATCACAAAACTAGTTATTTTGGGTCAGAAAACCATTTCCAAGGAATGCCATGAGAAGGAATGCCGTTGCACTCGGGCACGGCCCCAGCTGAGGGCCAGCGCCAGCAGCGTTTGCAGTTCACCGGGAGCAGAATTTCCAGCGGGAAAAACAGCCCGGGTTCAGTTACTTCCCAAAAACGTCAATGAGGCGAGAATGGCTAAAATAATTCATACTTTTTCAGCTAACAGAAACACAGTTACTTCTGGATACAACTCCATCTGCATGTATGCCAATATACTGTTATGTACAGCTAATTAAATCCGAGGGTTTAGCCAATTTCATTAAAAATGTAAATTTTCAACAAGTGGCTGCATCAGCTGAAAGCTCAAGGTTCTGAGCTGACATCAAAACAAAACATACTGATCATGCTTAATACTTTAAATCTTAATTTTAAATAACACCCTGACCTCATTTGCTGAGGTGTTTAATGAGACCGTCCAACGCCTGAGTAACGCCTACCTCCCGTCAGGCCTGCGGAATGAGAGAGATGTATCGTCTTTGTACCAGCTCCTCATTACCGCCTGTAACAGGGATGGGAAATGACACTACAAGGGCCAATTTCTGTGACAATCACTGAAATGAGAAAGGAAATTGATGCAAATTTTTACCTCTCTTGATGTAATCATTGAACCATGATTTTAAGCTTACTCAGATGTTGCAAACCAACGGAAATCTTCGGGATTATATATTGCAAAGGTCTGTGCATGTATATACATCCATCCATTCATATATATGCACATAAAGGCATCTAAACAAACAGATTTTTTTTAATATATTTTTGCAAATAAGGGTTTTGTGATTATACATGACATGCATACAGGAGCTAGAACTCAAAGTGCTATCCCTAACTGTGCTTTCAGTTACACAGCTTCACGGAGGTGAAATTGTTTAAGCTGATGTTTTCTAGGTTGGGAGATGCCAATTTTCAAATTTTAAATTTCTGATAAACACTTACAAATACATTATTTTAAAAGCATTTAAAAATCTCCAAAACAACCCTATGGTCATTGTGGTGGAATTCTCTCATCCCTTGCTATTTGAAGCAAAAACTTCTACCTGGCCAGACACGTGCCCTTTTGCTCTCCTTCCACCAGAAACTGTGGAATTCCCATGCTTTCAATAAACTGAAATTTGCATATGATCCAGAAAGAGTTATATTTTGCTGCAAAATATTCTGAAAAGAATCCATCTGCTCTGAACATGCTCCATTCCCAAGAAAAAAAAACAAAACAAAACAAAACCAAACCCAACAACAAAACCAAAAAACAGTGAACAGTAACAAATTTGAAGACATTATTTTAGAAAAATACCATCTGTTAGCAGAGTATTCCTGAGCATCAAACTGAATAGTTGCTGGGATCTAATTGCCATTCTGAGTATTTTCCCCAAAAAGTCAGGTTCATATAGGCCTCTTGCAGGAAGGTTAGATATTAAATCACTCTTTTCATTTGCTTACTATGCATAACATTTGTTTCCAAATTCTACAACAGGGAGGTTTATGGCATTTCAACAGACGAGTCTGAGCCCATAGGTGTTGAAGTGTGCAGGATGTGCATAAATCACACAGACGATTACAAAGACACCCAATACATTTCTGTTTGCGGGGAAAAAAAGAACTGCAGCATAGAAGGTGCACCACCGTCAGCGATTCGCTTCCACCCCCGTCCCTGCCTGCCCTAAGGGTCCGCGATGGCTCCCCAGACGCTCCTTGGCCAACACGGACCACCACGTTGTGGGCACCCTCTACTCTCAGACCAGGGATTCTGAGGGACAGGAGTGTTTCCTTCTTTAAAGCAAGACTTATTTTTTTTCTTTTTCCCCATTTTTCATGCTCCTCTAAAACAGTGGCCTGAGCTTACAGTGAAGCAAACAACACAGCCCAGCCATTTCCCCAAGGAGCAGGGAGTTATTAATAAGCACACAGCTATCTCCTTTGCATCATGTAACATGAGCCGGGATTTATAAGGGGAGTTGGATCCATGTAACACACATCTTTACGGAGCCATATTGATAATTATCAATACGATTAATCTTCTGAGAGCTTGTTTAGAAAGATTGCAGCAATCTATCATTTACTGCTGGGGGAAATTAATAAAAGCGCAAGGGACCGCTAAGCAGCCAGGCTTCCCGACGCCGCGTGCCAAAGGCTCCACGTAAGCGGCAGTCGTGTTTCAAGCTGTACACCGCTTCATGCAACTAAATAATTTACAACTCAAGGACATGTCTATAAAACAATACAGATTTTCTTGTTTATCTCTGCACTCAGTATGTTTAGGCATCTTTAATATGTATTTCTTTCTGTTTGCAAACAAATTAATTAGAGAAATGTTTTAATTTTATCTGGAGCTTACAGTTAACCCTGTCTGATGCTTTGGAAGTGAAATGTGTCCCAAGTGAGAGCAACTTGCAATCTCCACAGTGTAATAACGGGCAGGACAACGTGTTTTCCACCATTGCTCTTTATCAGTCAAGGATGCACCTTCCTCAGCAATCCTGAAAATGTGCTGTGGCATCTGATCAGCACCTGAGTGCCCGGCAGCACCTTTACAAGCTGTAACACAGAGCTGGAAGAGCGCGCTCGACAAGTTGGAGATGTCAATGGAAATAAAACAACGTGTCCTATGTGGACACTAACAGGCTAGATGTACGGCATTAATTAGATAATCAAACTGAAAAAAAAAAAACAAAAAAAACCAAAAAACGAAACTAACCACCATTCGCTTGCTCTAGGAAGATATCCCTCTCTAACAGCAAATAAACAGGTCTCCTGAAACCATTTCACTACTCACCAAGATGAAGGTGAAACAGCGCATCACATCTGCCACCGCATTGCAAGTTGCAGAGGGACGGTACGCTACGAACACCACATCCCAGCTGGGTGCTCCACCACACAACAGAGGCCGGAGCACTTCCCCAAGGAGAGCCACCTCCTTGGTAGTCAGTCAACATCTCCAGTCCATCATGCTTCAGCAACTCAATACCCCAGCAACTCATTTGTTGCTAGATCCCAGGGAGCAGCTGGTGTCCGGACGCAGGAGCCCGGAGAGGTCTCTCCAGCCTGCTCATGGTTGCACCTCGGTGGTGCTGACACATCCAAATCAGAACTAAGCCACTCAAACTGAAAACTTTAAATGAGCTCAGCCTTTTAATGACCCCCCAAAGTTTGTCAGTATGGAATAAGACAACAGGGTAGAGATAGAAAAAAGGCCAAAACACTGGCTTTTCAGCCAAATGCAAGTCTGCTGCTCAGTTCAGCAACACAAGAGATTGAACCTGTACGCCTGCTTCTCCAAACCCAACAGCAGTCTACTTACTGGGCAACACTTTTGCCTAAATTACATTTTTAACAAAAATTATTAACAGCAAAACCAGTTTTACTTGACTTTTTGTCTGGATAACTGCTGGGAATTTCAGAACTGCTGGAAATTTCTAAATTGTGCTGTCGTTTTAGAGGAAAATTTCATGGAAGTGAAACATATGCACTCTTTGCCTGCCCCTCCCATCTGTCTGTATCAAAATCCTTCCTAATAAGTTTTGAACTTGCTGGCCAATTTGAAGCACATTTGCTACAAGCAGAGATTTCTGAAGGATGCGTCTGCAGGATTAGTAAAACCCAGCGGATAGTTGTAAGAAAGATCCACCCAGCAATGAGCATCTCTCTCACCCTTTTGGTTCGGTCAGCCAGCCAACCAGCTGGCATCCGTGTAATTCAAAGACAATACAGGCTGTCGCTTGGACCGCAAATGATACAGGGGTGTGGGAGGGAGTTCAGGCACTGCAGGGAAATTGTGGAGACAGCTATGGTGAGGAGTCACAGGGAACATGATGGAGAGTGCTGCTGTGGCAGGGTATGCAGAAGACAAATCATTGGAAAAATAAGATTTGACAATTTCACAGGGGTTGTGAAATAAAGATTTTTTGATTTTTGACAGTTCAGGGATACTTGCAGAGGCTTGAATTTGAAAACATAATAAACCTGGAACCTGCTGAGTTAACTCTATATAGAGAAAGAGAAGCAATATCACCAAATTTCCCATGAGAACCAACAGTTCCTCTAGGAGTGATCCATTGCTTTATCCTTCAGGCACATCTGTTCCTCCAGGGGAGATGCATTTTTTTGGCAGGCACCCGAAAGCATTACAAGTTGCATTCACACAGGCCAGCCAGGTATCAGAGCTGGTCAGCCAGTTCCTTGCATTCCTACAGGGCCTCCAGTTGGGCAACCTCAAAGTGCTTTACAGAGACTAACAAATAAAGACACGCATGGCGAAAAGACATCTACTGTTATTGGATCAAGGGTGTACATGGACTACACGGAGTCATCCCCACTATTTCCTATTGCTTGAACAACACAAACATTAGAGATCTAGTTATTGCTAACGTAAAAAAAAAAACCAACAAACTTACTCATCTGAAGAGCCAAACAACCAAAAACCAGCTGGTACCCGACACACCTCCCTTTCCCCACGGCAGACTTCCTCCTTTTCACCACCAGCACTCCTGGCCTTTGAAACACATCATTAAAGCAAAACACAGTCAGAAGAGTTCTCCCCGTAACGATGCAACCGCCCTGTAACACATGAGTGCAGCCTCAACGGCACCACAGTAAAACACAACCCTGGTCTTAGAGGCTAATTTCACTGTGGCCAACGGTTTTATTGGCTAATTGCATTAGCTCTGTCTTTGCGATCCAACAGGCTCTGGGGATCATGATCCCTCATTTAAACAGGGATGCAGCTGCCCAAACTTCTGACCCTAAAATTCAGGGCAAAGCATTCCAAATTGCAGGAGGACGCAAACTGTAAGTACTGTGTACTAAATCTGCATGCAGGGGGCTGGAAAGGGGCTGACAGCTTGACACGACCTTCATACAAGAGAGAGAGGCCGGAGATGCTCTGCCATCACCTCTTTGGGGAGGTGGGTGGGCATCTTCTAATCACAACTTCACTGCAGGGAGAACAAAGCACTGCAACCATTTTTCATGGAATACTGGCCAAGCCATTTAAAATCAGACATCTGCTCGGTTTTATCCTTGCGTAGATATCTGTGAAATACAGCCAAAAAATGTTACTAAATCACGCATGGGGGTACTAGGCAAAGCTGTGCTAGGTTGCTTGACATCTAGCAAGCAAAAGAAAATTTGGTGATTATAGCCTCCTTACGGAAAAACGACATTATGTCCCACTTTTGCTACAGCAAAAAGTAATAAAATATTTTTTTGGTTATCGACCAGATTCTGACCTCAGATACAGAAACGTGAATCCAGGGTGAGCCAACTGCACTCAGAGGAGACACCTCACATATGGACTTGCTACAGGGAGGGCAGAGCCTGGCTCCCGTGCGCGTAGGGAGTAGACATCTGCCGTTACTGAACATTTCTGCCAGACGTAAAAAAGCAAAGGTGATACAAAGCTGTGGAGAAGCAATCGGGATTGAGAGAATTATACAGACAGTCTCAGACATTTCGCAAAACCAGGTTTATGAACTCACGACCACAAGAAGAAAACAAACTGATACCGCACATTTTAAGACTTAGAAAGGTGTTGTGAAAATTCTCTTCAGTCTATCTTCTGTCTTATGCAATAGAAAGACAAACAGACAAATAAGTTATTCATGAAAAAACCTGGTATGGCTGTCAAGATTAATCAGCCCTGTGTTCCCCATAGTTCTGCCTCTCACTCCAAAATGCTGTGAAAGGGAAGGTGACGTATACCGTGGTAGGTTAGACCAACGACAGACTGAACTAGTAGCAATACTTCCAGGGAAATAGAACGGCAAAATATTCTTGCTCCTTCTTTGAACGAGGACAATGATAAAGAAAAAAATATTTACTCACCTGGGATGGTCTTCAGCACTTATTTACCTACCACCTTTGAGATCTGGAGCGTCCTTACCATCAATACCTGCATAGTGGGGCAGAACAACTTCTCTCTTTTGTAACTGAGGAAATTCAGACACGCAGAGCTAAACAACACTGCCTGAGACGACAAATCTCTCTGAAAACAAAGCATCACTTCAGCATTTCCTAAATTAAAATTAGCACCCTCACCAAACATCCTTTTGTTTCCCCTCTTATGTTAGTATTAAAGAAATAAGAATTGGGGAAATACATTCTGAAGCGTTATCTCCACAATAATTATTGAAGACAAATTGCAGCCTTTGGTAGTTTTTCCTGGGATGTATTTAACAGTAGCTATTATTTTGGTTGGTTATTTTGGGCTATCATCGACTTCTCTAATCTCCACAATTTTCTTTATTACAGGAAGAAAACACAAACAGAAACTATCACAGCAATGCTAATCCTGTGTGAGAAACTGGGACCCGTAAGGGAGTAGAAGGGAAGTTAGAGAGAGAATCTCAGCTACTGAGACAACCCTGCAGCCGTGAGGATGCAAGGGTGAGGAAAGCGTGCTTTTTATGGAAACATTTAACACAACAACAGGATTACAAATCAAGCTCTGTTAATTTAGCTTTAAATTTTAATGAATCAGGATGTGCAGTTTACATAAAGAAGGATTTACTTAATAAAATATGAATGTTTTTGCTAAAAGAACTGTAAATTGCAAGTTACTATAGTTTTCCTTAAATAGAACATCAAAAGTTTAAAAACACAGAAAGATCATACAGCAAGTCGGAATGAGCCAAAATTCAAGAAGAGCAAAATATTGTGGTCAATCTCAAAGACTGGACCCTTGGTAATTCACGTTAATGACTTCCTTTACCAAAAGACATGGAAACATTAAAAATAGAAAGTGTCCCACATTCGGTTACACTCCCAGCAATGGTGTTTCCATCTGCCTAGGTAGCCCACAGCTTGCATCCCAGCGGAGCAGCGGCATTGCTGGAGCAGCAGCTCAGACCTCCCCACAATTATCGGGTCTCATCCCCCGAGTGCAGCAAGCGATTTACGCTGGGTCCACACACAGAGACCCCCACGCTGGGTCCACGCACCACACAAGCCACGATTGTGGTGACTGCACGCTGCGTGTCAGGTATGTCCTGGCCACCTCTGGAGCATGTGTCAGGACGGGACCATGCTCACACAGCCTTCCCTTTCACCCTGCACCCTCTTTTCACGGTAAGCCGGCAGCAAAGGCAGGGAAGGAGCCGTAACACACCAAGGATGGATGATGGATGAGGGAGTTGGTATGACCTTCAGGTGGGAACTTTGAGAAAGGAAAGCCCTTTTGTAGAATCTGGCACTTCGCTTCAGGAATAACTTGATTTTATTCAGGCTCTGTTGCTGGAGAGCTGCCAAACTGAACTGACAACACTTTGTGCTTTCATAACGATCTACAAGGAGCCAAATGACAATAAGGTTAAACCAGCACCACTTCACCATGAATTTGGGGCTCAAGCAACTTGCACAAAGTCAAGCAAGAAGCCTGAACCCAGATGTCCAGAGACCTGCCACGGACCCTCCTTGTACGGACGAAGCTGACACAAGAGTCTCCAGCTTTCTCAGTCACCAGTTGTGTTTTTTTCCTCTGGGAAACATCAGAGTATCCTGAAGGTCTTTGATCACCTGTTCTTATGCGCTTGTTTTTCCTTAGGCGTCATTACAAAAAGGCCATCTCATTCATATGGATATCTTTGCTACACGCTTAAAAGTAACACCGGAAAAGTGAGTCACTCAAAAAACATTTAGTTTTAGCTTTCCTAAAACTAGAAAAACTGAGGAATGTGACTAGAACAACTGAAGAGCATCTGCAAACGAAAGCCCACTGGTTTCAAATTGCAACGCATTACTGCTTCATTTTCCAAGTTGGCAACTAGGGACTCCAGACACACAAGTAATAAAATTTGCATGCTCACCTAATATCTCTCAGTCTGAGGAGCTCTGGAACTTAGGGTACAGAGAAAAGGTTGCAGGGCAGAGTAAAAGAAGATAACATATTAAAAAAAAATACATTACGTAGCTGCGAAGAAATAGTAAATATCCCTATTAATTTTTGCTGGATTGAAAAAAACATTTAGTGACTATACCCAACAAAAAATAGCAAGCAAAGAATAAAACAGACTCACATTGAGCTGGAGGTCATCTGTCCACTGGCCGATGAGGCGGTAGCCTGGGGTGCTGGTGTTGGTGGTGTGGTATTGGAAGATGTCGTAGCGCCCCGGGGCATCACCGTTTTTGTTGAACATCACTGGAGTGCCAGCACTGCCTGGGGGAAGAAAATAAGACAAAATCCAAACAAACAATGCCAAATACTTACAATATTTATTTTATTTAGTCACAGTTGAGAGCTTTCAGACCCGCAATGTGTTTCAGGCAAAGGTCACCGATCAACCCCAGCCATCTTAAAACGGATTCTTCAGGACACACTGGCATCATCCTAGCCCTCTTCCAGAGATTAATTATCACTGCCCAAACCTACTGACTAAAAATAAAACAAAGCAAAACTAGATTAGCCTTACTTTAGTCTAGCTTTGCACAAAGCAAGAAATATCAGAAGGCTTTTCTTCCTGCCCTCCAGCCTCCCTCCCATCTCTCTTTCCTCAGGGAGTTCTTCAGTGAAAATCATTCCTGTGAATGGAGCCTCTAAATTTATTTTTTTTTCCCTCCTCCCAGAAAATGTTCCATCTGCTTCTGAGAGACACTTCTGTCAGAAGTCAACCCAGGTCTACTGAATCTTGAGTAGCATCCAGAAATAGCTTCCTCCTCCACAATATGTTCTTATTCCCATAATCAGCATGCAGTTGGGATGGAAAAGAACAGACTAGGCTGTAGGAAGACTGTTCCTCATGTACTCCATTATTTAGGCTCCATGACACCAACACAGGCTGCAAAGTATCTCAGTCAGGAACAGTTACAGATCAGGATTTTAATTACCATGGCATTAGGTGGGAACCCTTTCTTAGATGAGAACTCAAAGCGGCGTTGCATTTCCTCAGATATCTAGGTGAAAACTTCAAGGGTGACATTTATTTCAAGACATATTAAAATAAGTTTCAGTAGGGTAGAGTAATATTGTGTCAAGATTGAAGATGATGACAATACTTCAGCATATCTATATTCAAAGCTTCCTCCTCCAGTGTAACTTTTTTTCCCTAAAGCAATGAAAAATCTCTCCTGTTGTAGCACTGAACTTTAAGATTATGGTTTTCTTCATGATTCCCATTCTTCATTGAATTCCAGTGAGTGAAAAAAAGATTTGAAGGAGTAAATTAGCATAGTTTCCATTCTAGCCCTGTTAAATTATTTCCTGTCTATCCTACAGTCCTCCGAGATCAGATACAGATTCAGTTCAAAGGCTGGTACAGAAAAATCTTCCACTGAAATCTCCCCTCACGGGTTCCTTACGAGCACTAGGCAGATATTTAATTGTCATTACAGATTAACGTAGCCGGAATACACTTACAGTGAAAACACGCTAAGTGAATAAGAAGAAATGGCTGTAATTCCTAGGCTTCTTCGGAACGTCAGCACAAACGGTAAATGGGATTTAGCTAATCACGACTCTTAAGGCTGCATATTATTAGTTAAGCTCGGTTTTGTCAGAGCTGACAAAAAAAAAGCACAATTCAAAGAGCAGGAGATGAAGTGAGGCTCCCAAAAATGCAACAGAGAGACTTGTGGATTTCCCACATCCCGACAAAACCCCAGCACGGACATGAAGTGCCCACGTCTGCATGTCAGGAGGCAGACCGAGAGCAGACACCATCGTCACAGCCATGCCAAAGCCAACAGTGCCGAGAAAATGTTGCTCAAAGTCTTCTGTAAGCTGAGGGGAAGTATCCAAGAGCACGTCTACGGTCACTTTCACGGGCCATGGGGAACGTTGCCCAGAATCCTCCTGGCCAAGCCACGGCCACCCCACCACAGAGCACCCAGAGCAGGTTACCTGCCTGCCTGTGGATGGTGCTGGCAGGACCCCTGTTCCCTGCTCAAGGGGCAGGCAGTGGACAACAGGGTCAATAAGCAGAAGGCCAACGTGAAGGATAGGTGCTGTTATGGACCTAAGAGGTCCTAAAGTGAAAAGATATCAGGAACTGTCACTCCAAAATGTGCCATTCCTGTGTTTTGCAGGAGCAAGAAAACTTTTTGTAGGTTACTGCTAATCGTTGCTTTGCTTAGCCACATGCAGACAGCTTTTAAACACTGACATTTAGAATCACAGAAGTCATAGAATGGTTAGAGTTGGAATGGACCTATAAAGCCCATCCAGTCCAACCCCCCTGCAAAAAGCAGGGACATCTCCAATCAGATCAGGTTGCTCAGAGCCCCATCCAGCCTGGCCTTGAATGCTTCCAGGGATGGGGCATCCACCACCTCTCTATGGGCAACCTGTTCCAGTGATCTACAACTCGCATTGTAAAAAATTTTTTCCTAATATCCAGTCTAAATCTACCTCCCTCTATTTTAAAACCATTACCCCTCGTCCTATCACAACAGGCCCTACTGAACAGCCTCTCCCCGTCTTTCTTGTAGGCCCCCTTGAGGTACTGGAAGACCACTCTAAGGTCTCCCCGGAGCCTCCTCTTCTCCAGGCTGAACAGCCCCAACTCTCTCAGCCTGGCCTCACAGGAGAGGTGCTCCAGCCCTCTCAGCATCTTCGTGGCCTCCTCTGGACTTTCTCCAACTGGTCCACATCCCTCTTATGTTGGGGGCTCCAGAACTGGACACAGAATAATCCTTAAGATCAGTGGATGCACTTGGGACACTGACCTCATGCATGGATATGGATACTCGATAGTCAGCAGTAAACGCCAGTTTCTATTTTCAGGTACATCACCATTTACACGTTAAAATTATACAGAAAAATAGCTGTGAAAAGTCTGGCATCTGTAGGGAAGACGAATACCTACAGAAATGCAAAGAACTGATAATCTCAGGTCATAAGTCAAGCAGAAGTGTCCTGTCTCCTGATTTTGAAGGTGGAGTAATTGGACTCCTGGCCAAGGATCTGCGTAGTAAGTGCAAGCCTTCTTCGACCTTTGTGTGGGCGCTGGTGTGTGCCTTGGTGCTGTTTTTGTACCACTGGTCTGTAGGGACCCACTAGTTCTGCTTTAAATTGCTACAGCATTTCCGTCTCCACTTGCAATCCAGTCTCCTTTGTGAATGTATGAAAATAATAATAAGTAACATATGAAAACCTCATTACAGAGAAGAAACAGTATTTTCAAAAATGATCCTATTTGTTACTTGACTTCTTGATCTTCTAATTATTAAAACGTATGGTTGTTCAGTTGTTTTTTGATAATTTAGGATTTATTTTCCCTCTATTGAAATTTGTAAGAATTTTGCTCAGCCCCAGCAAGCACTTCAGAAACCGAGCGTTAGCCTCTAGACTGCAGCTTCTCGCTCATTCAGCGGCGATGACAATTTAATTCATCTCCAGTTCCCCACAAATAAGCTGCCTTCTCACTACGCAGACACAGAGTACATGACACCCTTTCACCTGCAGGACGCATTAAAAAAAAAAAAGACACGATCTGTCTGAATTTGTAAGATTTCGATCTCTTAATCGCCACAAGATGAGAAATGAATTAATAGGAGGAGGATGGGGTGAGAGACGGGTGTAAGGAGCTGAAGCGTGTCTTTATTATTCAGTTCATGTCTACCGCAGTTGGAGGACCTGAAGGGCTTGTACGAACAGAATCCTTATCTTTTTCACTGGCAAAAATACAACCACTTCGCACTTTGAGATTTTCAGAATCTCACTGCTGAGCACTCGAGGTTTTAAGTTTTCCATATTTTGGGCCTTTTTGTTCTCAAGGCAGCATGACGACATCAAAATTCATACGGATCTGCTAGCACAAATCCAGACTCTCTTCATTAAGGTGTTGCTTGAGCTCTTTCTGCATGAATGTAATTACCTCTGCAAGGAAGAAAAGACTCCAAAAGCGGGTTCAGGTAGGATGATTTCAGCTGCACAGCGACGGGGAGATCTATCACATGCAAAGAGGATCTCAAGCTCATGGGCTCAGGATGCTTGAAAATGGGCTATGTTTTTTTCCGTCTGGCACACAGTTTGGACAAAGCACTCCCCACTGCTCTACTTTCTGGTTTTTACCTCAAATTTAGGTAGAAGACTGGGAGAAGATGATTTCAAGCATAGACTAAATACTGCTTTCCAAGTCCTGACCTTCATGAGAAGGAGTTGCACAGCTGCACCAGGGACTCAGGGAAGGGCAGGTTAAGACCAAGGCTAAAACCAGGACAGCTGATAGAAGCCCAGCAGCGCGCTCCTCTGTCCCTGTCCTCCCAGCCACAACGTGACGGCCAAGGAACATGTAGGCACCAGCATCCCTCTGCATTTTTCAGGCTGGCCTCATCTGTTTGGTGAGTTACATGATGGTTGTGCAACCTGCACCACTGGGAAGACTGAACCAACCCACACCAATTCTGGGAATTTAATTTTACAGAATGCTGAGAAGAATCTACCTTCAGAGCATCTTTGCATAGCCTGAGGAATGAGGGGAACGTGCCCCAGGAGGGTCACAGCTGAACATGGAGCCTGGGCACATAAACACATGCGCATGCAGTTGTGCACTACGAATAAGACAAGAAAAAGCTAAACTCCGCCCCTGGGTAATGAACCTCAAAAAGGAATTGGTTCTTTTCCCACAGAAAGTGCCTACACCCAGACAGCCAAATGAAATTAAAAAGATTTTAAGTTTTCTCAATTTTACCACCATTCTCCTTCCCATGCTAAAAAGCAAACCACTGCTTCAGTCCCTGTGCTGGACATAGTCACATGTATGCAAGCAAAGAAAAACATCACGTGGCTGTGTAAATCAACCACAAATGGAGGGAAAAAAGTCATCTTTTAAAAGAAAGTCTGACCAAGGAAACACAAACAAGGAAACCAAACTTGGTGCAAACCACTTCTTGGAGCTGGACAGCAGGCAACATTAGCTGGACATTCAATTTCTCATAAACTATTTCTCAGCTGTATTAGAATTATTAGATGACCATTCAGCACCTTTATATGCAAGAACTGTCTAGAGATGACCATGTGTGAGCAGCTTCTCAGAACTAAACCTGCCCAAGTGCAATACTGTACATGTACGCTGTACTTCTACAGGAGCTTTGTCCTTTATAATTAACCTTCCAAAAGGAGGAAAGCAGAACTCTCCAGACCTCCTCAGATCACTCATGTCAAAACTTGCTCCTGGCTGTAGTTAACACCATTTACTTCAAGGAAAGAAATTAAAATGTCCTCATATTCACCTTGCTTTTATAAGATGATTTATACAGGAAGGAAAAATATCCTTGGCCCAAATGACCAAGTTTGACCATGAAATACCATCTGTGTTCCTGCCTTTAAGTCTCTCAGGTCCTGTTGGCAAGGTGTGGATCTTGTTAAGTTTATTAATAAAAATGTTTATTAGTAGATCGCAGCAGGGAACACCTCTCCGCGCTGCCCAATAAGAACATGAAGCTTGTGCAAGCTCCTCTTCCCAGGCAGCCACAGCCCTGGCTGCCTCGCACATCTCAAAGGATATTTTTTCAATACTTCCCTAAATCTGTTCTAAATATTGATTTGGAGGTTTAACATTTGTCTCCTGGTTAAATCTCAGATCTCTGTCTTACACAGAGCTAGGGCAGAGTGGCAAGACCTCCTTACTGTGAGTACATTGGAAGGGTTTATGAAGGCGAAATAGCGTCAGGCTGCTGTGATGTTACCTGCTGTACGTGGTCTGCTCTGGTGCCGCTGGGCTGGTTGCAGGTGAATACTTGTTAATGAAAAATAAAATTACAGTAAAACACACTGAAGCAAGGAAATTTTGCTGATATTCATACATTGCAATGAAGAGAAAAATAGATGGAAGTCCATTGTACTGTATGAAACAGAGAGCTGCTATTGCAACCATCACTGCTGCGCTCAGGAAGCACGAGTGGACAAATGATAAGCAGACGAAGGGATAAAATTCTCCCATCCACATTCTCAGGATGTTTTGTCTCCTCTGAAGTCTTACTAGAGGAATGAAGGCTGGAGTAACTACTATCTAAACTACGTAGTTCTGGCTCTGCAAGCGGACCTGGCCCTTCGGTTGTCCTCTCCCTTAGAATCACAGAATCTTAAAGTTGGAAGACACCTTCAAGATCATCAAGTCCAACCGTCAACCTAACATCACCACGTCCACTAAACCATGCCCTTTCTCTTGACCATGCAGCTAAGCTGGGTTCAGGGTACCAGAATTTCATCCACTCAGTTTCCAACAAGTACAGGAAACGATATAAATAAAGAGGAAAAATGATGTGTTATACTAACAAACTTCTGGGGTTTCAACGAGCATATTTAGTCAGAGACAAGCTTAGGCTTTTACCCAGCTACTCCTCCCACAGGAAATCAGCCTTCTGGAAGGCATCCTAAAATAGCAGCAGCCATTTCTCTCTTTGGACAGTAGTAGCCTATTTGCCTTGGCTAAAACACGATGTTTTCAAACAGATGCTAAATAAACATGGTCTTCTGCCACAAACCCCAGTGAAACAATAAAAAAGTCTTGATCTGCATTGAATGAAAAAATACATACAGTGAAATTAAATGGAGAAGTCACGTGGGTGAATATGGCCAGCTCACCGTTGAAGTTAACGCTGCGTATGTACTTGAGCAGCTTTTTGCCCCCCGCGTGCTCCATCTCGGGGCAGACCCCCGGGTAGTCGGCGCAGAGGTCCTTGTTCATGTGGTGGAGCGCGTGGGCCATGGCGTACACAGCGTCGATCACGAACTGCACCTTCCCCTCCTGCTCGTAGTGGGAGTCTTTGCCAATTCTTTCCTGTCCTGCACGTTAAAAACACACAGAGGAGGACATTAAGAAACAGTATTTTCCTGATGTCAAATACAAATGAACCCTCTCAGAGCACGTTTAAGGAACTGCATGTTTTAGACAATACAATAAAATGTTCTGAATTATGGTTTTACTAATTAAAACAAAGCCAAACCTTCTTTCTTGATAGTAGAATCATCAACACTTCTTGCAAGTTATTCTGCAAGAAGTATCCAGAGAATCCAGAGTAACAA
Organism: Ardeotis arabs; assembly: GCA_011801015.1. Lineage (NCBI taxonomy): Eukaryota > Metazoa > Chordata > Aves > Otidiformes > Otididae > Ardeotis > Ardeotis arabs. The sequence goes on along the minus strand of JAAGAY010144612.1, from coordinate 150,383 downwards.
ATCCTACCGTAACCACAAACCTGAAACTCTAACCTGCAGGGACCATCTTAGAGAGAGAAAACATCACAGTCCGTATGCTCCCCAAGTACGCCTTTGAAAGAAGGAAGCATTTAAAACAAAGCACAGCTGGTATTTTAAACTCTGATGTTTTGTTCTGTTGCAAATCCCTGTCTCTAATTGAAAGACAGAGCCAGACTGAGGGAAGAAAGAATCACTTGAGATGCAACCGAAGGGGCGCTCCGGAGAACTGAGCGAACGCGCCTGCTGCTACCGCCGCCCCGGGAAGCTCAGTATTGCATTAACCGCGCACCCCCCTTCTCCCCAACCTGCAGAGACCAAAATGTCCTTCAGAATCCACTGACTGCCTTTAAAATACTGGAGCAGGCAAGAAATTAAGGAATCCAAACACTCAATGCCATCCCAACTGCAACAGGGGGAAGAGTAGCGCTTTGAAAATCATTCCTCGCTCGTCGCAGCACCCAGCGCGTTAGAAATGACAAACCCTCTGCCAAAAAGCCTGAGAGAAGGGAGATATTTTGCAGATGGAAAAAATCAGAACACAGAAATTAAACCACAAAGACCCAAAAGAACCAAATAGCAGAGACAAAAGGTGAATTGAAATATTTTAAGTGGCAGGCTCGTGCCTTAACCATTCTCTTCCTCTCAGACTTGAGATGAGTACATAACCTGGAAACATGACTGTAGAACCAGGCAATAAGGTGGTCGTCTTGCTTTTATTGTTATGTGAGCAGATAACCGCAATTAAGCAGCAAACCAAACAGTACTTTCAGAACTTGAAGCAAGGCACAACAGGTTAAGAACCAGAAGTCCTTGATTTTTTTTTCCCCCCCTTGAAACTGTCCACTTACTTCTTGTTTTACCGTGGCCAGGTAACACCTGCATGATTCAATCTGTCCAGCTGCAAAAGCTCTGTCTCACTGGGGTTTCACAAAATGTAATTACTGCTTGTGAAGCGCTCTGAGCTGCATTGACAAAAGCACCAAGGGTCATCTATTATTTTCCAAGGGTAGCAACACCCCATCCCGTGCGTTTCACCTGCAGCACGACACTTCGTCCTACCCCCACGTGGGTCTCAAACACCTTCCTGCAGTACCTGCAGGTCTGGGTACTGCCCGGAGCTCCAAGAAACCAGCCCTCGGAGTCATTGCTTGCAAATATTTGAGAATTTGAGAGAGATTCAATCAAAGTAAATGCTCGGTTGGAGGATACAAGTGGGGAAAATTCCTTTGTTAATGTCCTTAATTAGAAATAGGGATGAGTGAATTTAAATTAGCTGATTGATACCAATAAGGAAAAGAAATAGAGTTCTTAATGACTGCGAGATTTAATGGTTTTAACAGAGGCACGAAGCCCATTTTCCCGTTGCTGCTCAGCTAACATGTTCTTACCTCTCCCTCCTGTGCTACGAACCGCGGCCTCACCGTTGCCAGACTCTGCTGTCCAGAGCCAGCCTGAGCCACCTCACTCCATGAACATTGTAACACGTCCATAAAAGTGATTTCCTTGAAGAAAGCAAAACTACAATCCCCCTATATGAACATCTTTAACCATCTACACTTCTTCTTCAGTTCCCTCTGTAATTACCAAACCGCACCATTGACATCTGATCCACACACCCTACACACCATGTTTGAGACACCCTCTACCAAAGCGCCTCCAATTTTAAATCTCAGCTACTCTGGAAACATTGAAATCCTGCAAATAATTCAGCAGGCGAAGAAAGCTTCCAGACTGTGAAGATCCACGTGCTGTCCTTTTCATCGTTTCACTCACCCCTCATTGATTACAGACCTTATTACGTTTCCAGGCCCTGACAAGGAAAATGCTTTTAAGTGGTTTCAGCTCAGCTCCATAACCAAATTATCAATGCAACAGAAACGTGTGCCAAGGGAAGTGAATCTGGGATTGAAATGCTGCACACAAACAATACTGATCAGGCATATTAAGTTCCAAAAGCACAGTTCACCACATCCACAGCAGGGAAAAAAAAAAAACAAACAACTTTTAGCAGTGAAGATAGCTGTGAAAGGAACCTGAGAAAAATCCACTTAAAAAACCAAGAGCAATGTTAACAGCATCCAAGTAAGATAGTAATAAAAGTTTTAAAAACCGAATAGAATTTCCAGTAACAAGAATGCTTTCCCCTACTGAAAACAGCCATTTAGTTGAGTATTAAATATCGAGAATTTGTGTAAAGTCCATATATGGAGTCAAATGTAACTGCGTACCCAGAAATCAGGCATTAATGTTTATAATTAGAACAAGAGTGTGCTACCTCTTTCATATAAACACAGCTTGAGTCACATTTTAAGGAAACTAGGTTAGCCCAAATTTGAACTAGCAAGGAACCTGCAAAGCAATGGCCATATTTTACGTACACCAACTACTCTTCAGACTTCAACACTACACAAACAATTAAAATATCCAAATGAATGGGCCTGGCTGAACAGAATGTTCCCTCTAGTTTACATCAAACTACGGTCACAGTAATGCAGTGAGCAGCAAATCAGGCCCAAAGTCCATTTGCAGAGATAAACATAAGCAATGGGCACAATTTTAATTCCAACTTCAACCCTAGCATGGCAAATATTTCCCCCTCTTAGGTTTAGCTGAAGAAGCCAAACAAAGTTTTACCACACACTTCAGGAATTTCTCCTGTATATATGGGTGTACAGAAATTCAATTATTAACTGTTCCTGAAAGAGAAGGAAGCCCACAGAAGCCATCATCTTCTTACAGATGAAAGCGGCAGCATGGGTGCTGCGCGTGCCTCCTGACTCAGGGGCAGGCTCGAACCCCCAGCCCAGCCACGTCAGGACATTGGGGGAGTCTCAGGGAAGAGGAGCTTGGTACAAGAGAAAGAACCAACAGATGAACTGAGGTGTTGGGTGCAGCAAGAAACCCTGCAACCCTTTGTGCTGTCTGAAGACATCAAAAGAAGGTGAACATAAACCCCATTTGTCTTGCAACGTGCGTATCTTCTGTTGTTCTTACATGCCCCTGTTCTTTAAAGGTTGCTTTTCTTTTATTATTTTTTTAACTTGATGATCATCAGGAGCCATGCAACAACATTATTTTCTTCAACAGTGAAGTAGCTGACACCCGAGACACATGCACACAAAGTGATTTCAAGAGAATGCACCTTTGTTCCATGGATTTGAAATGGAGTACCCTTGGGATGTCAGGAGAAGGATGAAACACAAAAGCAATTTATTGACATGAGCATTTTTTGCTTCCAAAAGATCTATTTGAAGGTGATGACAAATAATTTAACCTCACTTCCTACTAGAGTCTCAAGTGCTCATCATCATGATTCCTAAGAGACTGAGCAGTTAGGTCTCTTGCTTCAGGCGAATCTTCACAAGAGAAAAATACTGCAACAAAGAGAGGAAAAACAGAGAAAGAAGGCAATCCTCTTGCACAACCTCCTTCAGATGACATAGAAATGAGATGCAAGTTTAAGAACTCCTGGTCACACTTTTTATATCTCCATAAAGGTGATGCTTAACACCTCCTTGTACGGAAAAGGAGCTGACAACATCGTTTTTCACATCACATTTTCTCAACATCTCTCCTTCGATTGACTTTTCTGGATCCATTGATAATCACACAATGTAGGGGATATGTTATGATGTATAAGCAGTGTTGCAAGGACAATTTCCATGGCACACAATTCATAGACAGACAACAAAACCCCACTTCATCGGTGCTTACGTTGGATGAATTCAGATATTGGTTCAGTTTCTGAAGGATTAAACACATTTTCAAAGGAACTTACATAATAGTATTGCTGAGAACCTGGTGACAGTCATCGTTAACAAGAGATTTAATTTAAAGATTGCAGAACGCTCGCAGTATCAAAGCAGCAGCTATTATTTGTGCAAGTTAGAATTCAGCAGCTGGTTAAGTGCTGACAGAAAAATAGATACTCTTCATCCATCTCCAGCATATTTAGCATCATTAGAAACCTGATGCCTGTGAGCAAAGAGACATTCATGATGCCACAGCTACAATTATTAGTCGATAACCGTGTAAGCGCCCATATACGCTGTTTCATAACGGCACTGACGCTTCCTCCAGCTACACACAGCGCAGAGAGCTCCGTCGGTGCAGCTGCAACGGTTCTACTCATGGCACTCCAGGAACATGCACAACAGCACCAAACAAATGGGTCTGTCTTTAAAAGACAAGCACATACGTCCAAAATAAGATCAGAGCTATCACTCCTCAGCTATTCACCCATGGCATAGACACTACTGTACACACAGGAGGTGTAAAGTCTGAAGGCTCCTCCAAATCAGCTCTTCTTTTCTTTGAAAGGAGTTGAGTACTAGGGCTTGAGAAAAACTAACAATATGCTAGAGTAAATGCTGTAATTTAAACAAGCAGAATATGACAATCAGGCCTCTTTGCAATATAATCCATGTATTGTCGTTTTACAAAGACATACAAGATCCAATAATACAGCTATGTAGTTACAGCCGTCTATCCAGCCCATCCTAATTGAGAAGATCCCATTATAGACAAAAGCCTTTATCTCGAGACCATCAATCCAATCCCCATGGATTTTTCTTGGGGAAAGCAGATGAACTTTCAAGTTTCTAGCACTCACCACAAAAGAGCTAACCATGCAAAGAACATCCTTCTGCGCTAGGATAAAATTTCAGCCCAAACATCATCTCCTCCAGGCTACGGCGGGCTGGCAGAGTCCGGACAGCAGCACGGCGCAGGAAGCGCAGAGCACCCACCCGTAATGCTGGTACATGCTATTTGTGTCTGTCTTCTGACGGTAAAGGAACCTCTTCCTAATCTCCTCTGCAGTGCCAGCGTAGCTCTACAGCCTCCTGCAACTCTGCCAGAGAGAGATAACCTCAAATTGCCCAACAAATTCAGAAATCAGACCAACTGTTCTATGCCAGTAACAAGCAGGGAAGCTTTTTGTAACTACAAAGGCTTTTTTTTTTTTCCTTAAGTTGGTATACACTTGACCCACAGTCAGACATCTGCCACAGCAGATACACAAAGAGAGATACAGCTTTACTTAGCGACTCCGGCAGCACCACCGAACCCACAGAAAGCAGATGTAGTCAGCTTGAGCTGTGCCTAACCAGCTAACATTCCCTAATCAAACTTTGGAAACCAGGCTCTCACAATGCCTTGCAATGTATTCCTCATCGAGGAGAATTAAAAAAAAAAAAAAAAAATTCCTGTACTGTAACTGGTCTTCACTCATAAGCATTAGAGTAAAACCTAGAAGGAGCATAGTGCAGCAGAAAATCCTACTGAATTTGTTAATCCAATACCTGAAATAACAATATTACACACTAAGCATCATCATAATAATTTTACAGAAAGCCTTGGCGCAGTAAGTTTTGGGAAGCTACATCCACTTCCATCTGTCAATGATTTTCCTTAATTACACTGATTCAACCCACCATAACATTTCTGTTCTCAGGTAAGTATGTGTATCTAGGGGAATAGATGTTAGATTAGAAAACTGACCTAGTTTTCTGACCTGAGAGGTTTTCTCTGCATTCAACATTCCTATTAAAACATATGCAATGGCTCTCATCTCTATTCCAGGCCTGAAGTGCTACAGTCATAAAAAAATGGGCACCAGGCTAGCTGACACTGATGTACATCATGGACATTTTACAGCCGTACACTGCTAACGTGCAGACAAAGAACGCTTCCTGTAGCAATAATCGCCAGGGAAGCCAGTGACCAAGAAAACGTATAGAAGCAGCACTTTTTAAAGATTAGAAGGCCTAAACTGGAGCTATCTTTATGTTTGAGTGCTTGGATAAAAATGCAGTTTGCAAATAGAGGAATGTGTGTGCATGTAGGAAGAAGGCAGTCATTGCATCACAGGGCTTTGTTGGCAAACCACCCTGGCAATCGAGAAGTATAAGTGATTCTAAGAAATGAATTTCTGAAAGATAATAGAGTTTAGAAATCCATAAAACTAGTTTACCTTCAGAATAAACTCTCCAGGGTTGGTTTACTATTGGTTGAACCAACCATTGCAGGGTTCTTTTAGGAATTTCAGGTGTGTGTATATATATATATTTTGAAGTATTATGATGCTAAATGAGATTAACTTTCTAAAATGAAAGCATAGAGGTCATTAAGCTATAATGCACACGTGGACGATTTGATATTATATAGAAAATATTTGGTTCAGAAAGAGTTGCGCATAGCCACTCAACTTGCAAGCCAGTGCATAACATGGTTAACTTGCTCCTAAACTCACACACATCATATTATTCAGGAAAAAAAGTCGACTTCTTTCTCATGAGTGTTAGCATCAATATGTTTAGGCAGTTTGAAAATCATTGAAGTATTTACAAAATAAGAGGCAATGCAATCCAGTAAAAGAGCAGAGAACTGAAATCCTGAATTTCAGATTTAAGTCGAACGTTGGCTAACCATGCATCCTCACGTAAGCCTTAGTGTCTCTGTGCTACAGCTGTCCTGGCCCAGAGGAGCCACCCAAAGACAAGCTGGGCTTGGTAAGAACCAGTTTATTGGGGAGCATATTGAGATATATCTTGGATTTTTTTCCTTCTCCCCTTGAACGTGGCAGTTTGAGAGGGAACCTATAACCAAGATCACAAATAACTTGAAAAAGACAATCACCATCTGAAAGAAAAAGCAGAAGTTGTCAATGGAAACACGTTACAAAAATAGAGATGAGCCACTCACTAGCAAGGAAATATTATGTAAGTGTCCCAAGAAAGAAGGGAGGAAGAGGCAGGCCGTCCTAGCAAAGCAGGAAAACAACTGCCTAGACCACTTATTCACCCACATCAGAGCACAGGATGTAATTGAGGAGATAAATCTCCCATCCTGGTCTGCCCTTTAACCTTGCTTGCAGCTTGCATAGCAAGCAAAAGAGGATAAATTTTAGTCTTTACGCCTTCTGCTCTGAAATATTATATACCTTCACACACACGCATTAACACGCATTTCACACCTCAGAGCGCGGAGGAGAAAACGTGCGGAGCAATCTCTGTAACAAGAGCTAACCAAAAGCTTTTTTGCTCCTGCCTGTGTCATCAATCACACAGCACAAAATCCCGGCAAAAGTCCACCCTGAGATACAGCTGTGTAAATCCTGCTGCATCCAGTGGCAGCTGGGAACGGGTATCCAAGCCAAGTTCTGATCTAAAGCAAATTATTTTACAATTTGTGTATAGGATCCATGACAACCAGCCCTACTTTACGTATTTCTGTATGTCAGCACCTTGACTAACCGCTGCTTAGGAGTGGACTACAGTTTAGAACTAATGCCTAGGCAGGACTTCTTACAGATGACAACAGTCGGCATTAACAAAGGGACTTGGTAAAGATCATCGGCCAAGATTTGCAATAAAAGGAAAAAAAAAATACTGTGACTTTTAAAAAAACTTGTTCTGTAAAAAAAAAAAAAAAAAAATTAGTAAGAGGAACAGCAACAAAGTCTGGACCTCCACAGTCTTAGCTGCTCAACCACCGAGCTTACAAATCAGTCAACTTGTCTTTGCATTATGCACAGAGATAATAAGGTTCTCCCAGTTTTATGAAACGCAGCTGTAGAGAAAAATAAATCATCTTGATGTACAGAAAATGGACTGATAACTAAAGGGAACTGACCGCATGGCTCAGCCCCTGCGCAGCCTTGGACAGGCATTTCAAGGTACGCTCGCGTTGAGCACACCTGCAAGAGACAGAAGGGTTCCCAAGCTGCAGATTCTTGGGCAAAAGGAAAATGTACTGTGGACGGTTTGGACCTTCCTAAACCTGCAATTTCTGAAATTCTGAGGAATTCTTGATGTCTGCTGTGGCACTCAGATGTGGTGATGCTGAATATGAGGAGCTGGGAGCAGTCGGTCATGCAGCCCTGCGCTGTTGCCTGTGAACACCAGGCAGCTTTCTGGCCAAGCTTTGGTTTCGCCCTGCCATCGTTTGTACAAACCTGCCATCTCCAACCCCGGATGGAGCACCTTCTGCACTCACAGCCCTCAACACCATCAGCGGAATCAGTCTAAATTTAACCCCTCTTCCTGACATGAGTTATGTGGCACCGGGGACAATTAAGGTCTTCTGACACTCTCAAGTCCAATAGACATTCATCCTAACGAAGACCATAAAGCTGTTCAAATAAAAAGTGAATCATGCACACCATGGCTTCTGGCATTTGTTTAAAAAAATGCTTTTGACACTGGCCATCTGCCATTAAGTTGCTTGAAACATCTCAGAATTTATTTTTTCCTGAGATGAGGAATCTTGGTAGCGTTTTGAAAACTATTTTTCTTTCCACAGAAAATTGCACTTTGCAAATCTATTAACGCACTAGATCACTTTTTGTAGTCAAATTATAAATAATATTCCCATATCCTCAGGCTCTGCTATTTGCTACATCTTTTGTTTCTCATTATTTTTCTTTCCCTAACATATGGCTTCAGAGTACAAGTCATCTTGCCTGCTGGTGAAAGAAAGACAGGATACTGCTATTAGCTTCCTTATTAAAAAAAAAAAGAAGAAAAAATCCCAGCTACTGGTATAATTTTAAACCAAACCAGAGATAATTAAGCGGTTTGCCAAAATCATCTGGGCTGTCTGCCCCCATCCCTCCTTTTCCATGGTCACAAAACACAGCACAGTGCCACACTTGGGGTGACATGCGAAATCAGGGGCATCCAGACTTGGGCTCCTCCCAGCATTTTGGATCCATGAGGTATTGCCCAGAACCACCATTGTTTTCAGAAACCCAAACCAAGCATAGATCTCGGCACTCTGTGTTCTTCCCCTTCAAAGGGTAAAAATCCCCTCATACATAAAGCAGTTACAGGATATTGTGCCACACAACTTTACCGTATAAACATAGAGGATAACTATTCCTTTGCTATTTTAAACTTTTCCTTTACTAAATCCCTCCAGCACGCCCCCGTGCCCTTCCTCCAGCCTTCCCAAGGAACCCGACAAAGGCTGGGCTCAGACACGCCCCAGGACATGTTCAGGAGTTCACGGCACGTGAACGCGGTTCCAACGCCACCCACGATGCTCCTCAGCGCACTGCGCACCCAGAGGTTTCTGAGCCCTGACGCTGCTCGACACTGCCCGGGAAGGTGAACCTGGGTCCCGTGGAGCCATTTTCTCTTGTTCCAATTTAAATTCTAAACACAACCGTCCCTCTTTTACGAGCCCTCTTGCTGAATTTCTGTCACTTCATCTCGCAGGGAGCTCTCTCCCAGCATTTTCTTCAGAGCAAGTCATTGTCTGAGCCATCATTTGGGCTGTGCCTTCAGACTGATTACACTCGCAGATAATTAGAAAAGCTCTCTGAGTAATCTACATTCTGATAAATGACATCCAAGGTGACATCACCCTTAGATCACTTCATTAAGTCTCCTTGAGTGCAAAGCTCTTGGAATTAAAAGCTGTGTTTAATAAGTGAAAACAGTCAAGTGTGGCCATTTCCTCTCCAGGTAGGTTGGCCACCAAGGAGGCGGTCGCTGGGAAAGCAGGCACGCTCGGTACCACAGGTGCCTCCGGCTACTCACAGTGCCGGCACAGCTGCCTTTGCAGAATCCCAGCTATGAACTACAGCGCTATTCTCTTCTGCAAAGACAGTTTTCTTCCATTCATCCTTCCTAGAAAAGCACATTTTTACCATAACGAATGGTACTGAAACGACTTTTTTCCAAAATATGCCTATGTTAACCTGATCTGGCCTGTTGTGACTGAAGTGAACGTCTCTAATATCCTTAAATGTAAGCAGCGAGAAGGAAAACAATGAACTGCCTAAACCTAATGCTTGTTGCTATCATGCTGTTCCAGTGATTACGCTAGATTCTTCATCTAGTGTGATGAAGTGTCCTCAGAAGCAAACCGCAGCATCCCTTGAGGGCAGAGGCAGCACCCAGGGGCTGGGTGAGCACAGAGGCAGCACCCAAGTGAAGTTACACCAGTTTTGAGCAAGGAATCGACCCCTCTCCTCTCTGGGGAAAAGCACGGGACTTGGCTGTTTCTGCCGTAGGCGTACGATGGCGTAGGCATCCCAGCAGGAATCATCTGCACAAGAATAGAGGTGTCCTTGGCAGCCGTACAACCTAGTAGCACTGGATCATGCCCTGAACCACGGCCAAATAAGCCAATTGCCCACAGGGTGCCTTCTTGGAGAAGCTTTTCTTTTTGATCCCGATCCGTGCCCACGAGCACTGAGCTGCTCCCTGCGATGTGCACGCGTCTCGACTTGGAGCCCAAGCCTCCGGCACCTCACCCCCGTGCTCAGGAGCTGTCAGAAACCAGTGGCCTGTAGCCTAGTACCTCGCTGCATTACAAATTACCAATCAAATTTCAAAATAATGATGATGATCATTCATAACATTATTATATCAGTGGGACATTTAGACTCTCCTACTAGCAATATAATTCAAAGCTAATGCTTTTTCTGATGCACAATTTACTTCAGTTTGCAGAAGAGGGAAGGAAGATGTCAGGGCATGTCATTTGGTACAATACCGAGCTGTAATGCGGTATTTCAGTTCGACAGGGTACGTTAGCCATCGAAAATAAACGGTTCTGCTGGATCTATGCCGAGGGAAGGCAGAACACCACTTTTACATTACAGAAAGCACAGGCTGTGAGCAATTGTGGTAAAATAATGGCATCAACAAAGAAGGTGATAATACACTTTTAGAAATTATCCTAAAGTTTTTTTAGCAATTTTCAGTCAAATTCCAGCCTTCAGGGAAGATCCCAAACACCAAATTTAACAGAGAGTATTCCCAGTGCTGTTTCTATGCACAACACTCCTACTCCCATCCGTCAATGGAAACCAAAAGCAGATGATATGAAATATGGGAAGTTTTCATCAATTTTCAAACAAAGTAAAACATATCCTCCTATGAACTAATTTCCTTTGATCAAAATTCAAGGCAATTATTCAACACATTAAAACTGCTGCTGTGAAAAAATAAAAGGAGAAGGAAAGAAAGGCAAAGGGAGACAAGGGCAAGGCGGACATCAGACAGTGTTGTTGGTTTTACCATCTGTATCACAGGAGATACTCATCCACTGCATTTTAAGTCCTGAGAAAATGCCCCAAAATCCCGCACTACAGACATTCACACCACAGACACAGGCTCACCAGGGACCTAGCAGTTTGAAGGCAGACTTCCTTAATTTTTGAGTTTTAGAAATACTTTTCTAGACAGGTACCCTCAACCCAATACCTTAATTCCAGAGAAGATCATTAAATGGGTAATGGTGCTATTGTCCCTGTGGATCACCTGGTAGCACTTGGGTCAGGCCCACATAACTCCAAGAACACGCATCTCGCCCATCATTTACTTTCACAATAAACTCTTCAAGTTCAACAAACTGTATCACCTCACATCATGATGATGGTTGTGTGGAGAGGTGCACAACTTGGTTAAAAACTAAATCACTCCCACCATTACCTGGGCATCTTGGCAACTAAAAATAATTCCCTGAATCTCCATGTGATCAGAAAGAGGAATTCCTGGAAAACATGATATTTCAGATGGCGGGCAGTACCTCAGAAAAGGAAAACAGTGAATCTGTCAGCCACCAGAAAATAATAGCGGTCAAACACCAGTAAAGGTCATGAGCCTCAGTCAGAGATGCAGACAGTGCATCTTCTGTGTTACTGAGTCTGGGCTACACAAATTTATTTAACCCCAATTTCTTACATAACATGAGTGAGAACAAAAGTCTGATCAACAACTTTATGCTACCTAAAAGGAAAATGTTTCACTCTGCGCTAATACTTTCCCACAGGTGCATTTCCTTTGGAAGTTAAACCCAGACACACACGGTGAGTACGTGACTGTGAGCAGATGGCGATTTGACAGAGTAGGTGGCCAATTTGTGATTGGCAGATGGACGACAAGGCTCAACTTGTGGAAATATTCTCCCCCTCAAACAAACTAAAAAACAAACCCCACGCCACAATGCACTCAAACAAAAGTCCTGAGGAAGATACTGTTTTTCCTGCTAGATAGACAGTCAGAAAAAGGAAGAAATAGAAGAATGTATTTTTCACTCTATCTACTTCTCTTGCGCTGCAAGGCTGCTGCTGCTGTTTCATTTTCTGCACGACCTACAAAAATTCAATTTATTTTTTCCATCTGTCTCCAGCCACGCTTCCTTACATCAGCTGAGCAGTCGTTCTGTGCAGCCGTGCACGGCAGCGCAAGCGGGGCGAGGTGAATGACGTTACCTGTGCATTTACGGTCCGTGTCTTCCTTCTTCGACCCGCTGATGGTTAACTTGCAGTTGAAGTTCTCCTCCCAGTACTCTGCGAACCAGACGTTCCTTCGGTTGTTCTCCAGGGTGCGGGAGGTGAAATAGGTATCAAACCCTGGAGAAGGAGACAGGTAGAGAGCTGAGGGCTGGCTCGTACTGCGCGGGAAATACTGCAGCCTGAAAAACAAATACTCTCTTCACATCTTCTGCAATGCCCAGCACACGTTCACGGCTCTACCCACACGAGACGGCTGTGGAGGGAAAGGAAATCTGTCACGTGTTTTACCCAATTACTCTGCTATTAAATGTGCGGCATAAATCCAGGTAAAACACATGTAAAACAGACATTAAGATATAAAAATAGTTATAAGCAGAAAACACAGACTAGATATATACCAGTAAGGAACGAAAATAAATGAAATGGCGCAGCTTCACCTAAGCTGGCCGTTACCAATACACCTCATTGTTCTCATAGCATGCATTCTTCCCTTAATTTCCTTTCACAAAGGCACAGAGAAACCCGGGGAGCACAACTTCTGAGGTAACTGTGAATCGGGGCGATTTTCCAGACGCTTGGCTCAGGCATCCTGAACTGGGGGGGAAGGTTTCCTTAGACCCGAGAGGCTCAGGTTGTCACTGAAGCCACGTAGCCACAAACAGCCTGCAACGCTGTGAGAGTAAAAATGACATACAACTCCAGTACTAACATAAGGGGGAAAAAATGGTAATTTTTTAACAGCTGAGCTGAAGCTCAGTAAAAATACCCGAAGCCCCTGAGTCTTCTTTTACGCAAAACACATAATCCTCTGTATTCACTGAAAAAAACACAAAAAACTATCAAATAGCTGCGTAGTGGCGACTGGTTCATCATTTTCATACAGCTTTTGACCATAATCTGTCTTTTGCACCTCACCAATTTGCAAGAAAAAAAATATTTTGCTTTGGCTTTATTTATTTTTTTTTTGCAGAAATGTGTATCCCTGTACATACAGACACGTACACAAACACGTACATATCACTGTAAACAAACACGTGTGTGTATGGTGACTAAAGAAAAGGTTTATCTAAAGGCTTACAAACCAGGAGGGCAAAAAAAAAAAATTAAAACTCTACCAAAAAGCTATACAGTTTATTAAATTCTGATCACAAATCAGACCTGCCATAGCGTAGGGATTTTCTCTATCAAGTTTTCAAATTCTGTAGTTTAAAACCGAGCCAGATATACTTTAACAGCTCAGACAAAGATCACACTTGTTTCAGTGGATTTTTCTCACACTCCAGTACAGATCTCTGACACAAATATGTAGTTTCCCAGTGAGCAACGGTAACATCCCGGCACTACTGCGTCACCTGTAAGCACTATCCTCTCTGTTTTTCTCTTTCACATCTAAGAACTCCTTACAGCCTAAAGACACCCTCGTGCATACAGATAACGGCAAACCAACGGGTAGACACCCCAAGTGCCAGCGGGACAGCAGAAACCTGACCTTTGAGCAGCAGCGGGTCAGCGGCTCGGGGCCCCGTCCCAGCCGGGGTGAAACCACTCCTGACAGACACCAGTGGGACCAGTGGAGATCATCACCCTCCCACAGCAACATTTTCATTTTACTTCCATCCCTGCATACTTTTGGTTTTGCTTGGCAAACTAAAGACTTGCATGAGGACAAATATTAGTGCACGTCTACGCGCTCATACATGAAGTCTTTTGTCTTTTTTCCTTGTCGTTTTTTCTTTTTGCAGCCAACAGAAGCTGTATTCTCTCATCTGTTCAGAAGAGCACACGGAGTGGCACAGTCAAGTACTCTCGGGATGTAACACGGAGAAGCTTTGTCACCTCTGCATCAGTGGCGCCAGGAAAGCAGGCAGCCATCGTTCCACCTCGAGCCAGGTTACCGGCTCCTGGCAGCTGAAATCCCCGCTCAGTTTGACAGATTGTCCCAAATCCAAGAGTCCCTCTGACGTAAGGGGGCTGTATTCTCTTCAGAGCACTCTATCAGTCTTACAACAAGCATATTCAAATGGTGGGATGCTCACCACTGTTATTAGTGCTGGCAGTTTCCCTAAGGCTTCCTAGTGATCTGTCTTCAGCCTGCAACGAGCAACGTCAGAGCTTTTGCTTGCAATGAAAGCTTAGAGCCAGTATTTTTCACGTAACCCTCCAGAACTGTAATCCCAGTTCAAGTTCAGGTTACAAGAGTTCCTCCTTTTACTAAGAAGGTCATTGGGGTATTCAAACTGTGCAAATCTGAAACCTGGAAAAAGCAGATCAACCATAAAGAGGACTTGAAAAATGCTGGTTGCACACTGACAGGCTCAGAACTAAATAATCTCACATCCAAAAATGCAAGCCCATTGAAGACACAAATCTCAGAATATCTATTTTGTCCCTTTACTTGGCTTTACAGCTTGTACTGGAAGTGCAGAGGAAGGTGGAAGTACAGAAGCAGCAAGCTCTTGTAGATGCTAAACCACACCTCTGTATCGGATGATCACATGGTTCCCTCTGATTTCGCGGTTAGAAATGACAGTAAATACATATTCCATTGAAAGAGAGAAAAGTTCCTTGCACCATAGCCGCAATTTTCCTCGCTGACATAGGTGGGTAAATGAACTCAATCTGGCACTGCACACAGTGAGATTGAGTCAGAGGGAAAACATATGACATCGTTAAATTAGCATAGCAATCCATCCACTACAGGATAAAAATAGACAGCATGTAAACAGATGTTTTCAAATAAGAAAGAAGATTAGGAGCAGGGTCAATCTGTCTCCTTGCATTAGCTCTGTGCACTGCTGACCCAACTGTAATGGATATTTTCCTAGTTCTGACCCTACTGCTCGTGACTTGCACCCAAAACCCACTACTCATAACCCAATGATCATCATCACCTCCAAAAATCAAACCAGACAAATCGGTATTTGGGCTTTCCAGAAACAGCCTGAAAGCAAATTAAAATTTTACCTGAAGCCCCCCTAGAAAAGAGATTTAGGTCTCTCCTCAACACACACTTCAGGGTTTTCAGAACACCAACAAACCAAAGGCAAGAGGCCATCCCAAAGCAGCGCCGCGCTGTCTCGTCGGAAGCCAGCACCTGAAGGACCACAACCAAATCCTGGAAACCAGCAGGCAAAACACCACAACGGACAGGAGAGAACCTCAGCGGTGATTTGAGTGCTAAATGCTCCACCCTGAGTATCTGAGTCAATTCCACATGCTCCGGATGGCCTGTCCAGCCCTTAACACTGTTTTTGCAGCCTGAAATTAAAACTTTCCGGAATAAAACCGCAAGAAGCTACAGGAGAAGAGTCGACCTGCAGTGGCCGAGACCCCTGATCCCCTCCTGCTGTGTTTATGCCAAGGCAGGCACTTAACTGGGGTTTCCCATGTTTTAGGGAAATCATTTAGTAAAACTCTCCTGCCACAGTTGCTCTGCTTAATTAATGACAAATTTGTGACTTATGAATGTTTCTGTGCATGGTCTCTAGAAAGGGCAGCACAATTTCTGCTCTTCTAAGCTGAAATTTCCTGAGGGAAATAAATATTTGTGTGGATGGGTCAGAAGAAAATACTCTTAGATTTTAGGTACGTACAAGCTAAATCTGTTTTCCTGTAAACCTGTTTGTATTGGCTTTACTCATAATTAAAAGAGCATTTCACAGGGGATATTCAGCCGTAAGATCTGCGGTATATATATGGCCCAGAAAGGGAAACGGCACACCTTCCCCTGTGCCAAACGAACCGACCCCTGGGAACAGCGCTCTGTAACTTCATAAGATAAAATCAATGCGCCTTGATAAAACTGCAATGGAATTCCATAAGAATTACTCCAAACCTTTACAAATTTAATAACAAATAACAACATTCTCATTGATTTTTTTTTTTTAATGATCCCCCTGCATTCTCAAGAAGGAATATGGATCCCTATTTAACAGTGTACATTTTTAATCATTATTTTCCATTGATCAAGACAAGCAGGCAAGTGACTGACTGGCAGAGGGACGGAGTTAGGTAGCAGGCCAAATTCCTGTTCACTCTTTACTGGGTAGATGCCCTGTGCACCCACCGGCTGGTTCTGGCTGCATTGCAGATGACACCACTACTGTTTCCACAAAGCCAAAATCCCAGAGACGACCTCCGGAGACATCACCTCTGCAAATCATCCTCCTTTGGGCCACGAAAAGTCCCGCAGAGCCAAGGCCGAGTGGAAAGTCCTATCCTGCTCCAGAGGAGCAAGGCCAGTAGTGTGCTCACTGGTGTAATTTTTAATTTCACAAATATTGTACAACTTCTACACAAGGTGCTGGCACACATGCGCAGCTGGATACACCGGAGGTGGTTTCACATCGCCTGGTGCAAATCTGTGCACCCGCACAGAACTAATGGAACCCTGCCAGTGATGAGCTTCTCAAGCAACTTAAAGGTTAGTAAAGAGGGCTCAGTGGGATCCCACTGCTCCTACAATGTTGGGGTTTTTTTCTGTTTTTTCCCTACATCACTTCTGAGAACACTGTCAGAGAAGTCATTATGACTGTCTGACACACGCTGGCTGAGCTGAACGCACACCACACCTGTTGCTCTGGGATTTGAGCCAACAAATCACTACCATTTCATTTTTTTGCCACCATTATTTTCAGACAATTGCGCCAGATGTACTTCAAAGTAACTTTTTTTTTAACAGAAAAGAAAACTAGAGGAAAAATATTTTTCAATTAAGAGAAAGTAGGATCAATTTAAAAGATCTCACTATTTTTAAGGTTCACATTAGATGCGTGTCTAATAAGGAAAGGAAAAGCCAAACATTCCATTCTCAGCAAACTCTGGTCATTTGCTAGCGTGGCAACACTGCTACCATCCAACCAACCTTGCCCGTGGGCTTCAGGAAATCCCACAATGGGTTTCATGGTTTAAATTCCTGTTAAAGATCAGTTTGCAAAGTAGTTGCCACGAACCACAAAGCTGACCTGCAAGCACAATCCATCCTAACAGCCAGTGGGTTTGAGTCAGAGGGACATCTTAAATGCATATCTAATTTTAGATGCTAATTTTAGGAAGAAATTAGATCTAATTTTAGGAAGAAATTTTTCACCATGAGAGTTGTAGATCACTGGAACAGGTTGCCCAGAGAGGTGGTGGATGCCCCATCCCTGGAAACATTCAAGGCCAGGCTGGATGGGGCTCTGAGCGACCTGATCTAGTGGGGGATGTCCCTGCTCCTTGCAGGGGGGTTGGACTAGATGACCTTTGAAGGTCCCTTCCAACCCTAACCATTCTATGATTCTATGATTCTATGCTTTTTTTAAATTAATGTGATTCAAAGCCATTAAAGTGGAAATACAAGCAAACATATTCTCTACAACAATGACAGACTTAAGCCTGTGGTTAAGCTTAATCTTTTCAAACTGAAGACGTTAAGACAACTTACATGCAGGGTGCTAAACATAAGAGTTCTGGGTTCAGGGGCTCAGGGAATTAGGCGACCCCACCAAAAGAGCTGGATGCTTAAATGTAAAAGTAGGAATAATCACTTCTTACTCTTGTACACGGCCAAGTACTACACTGTGTGACAAGATTTAGCGATTTCCCAGTGTTCCCCATAGATCACACTTAAGAAAATTACTTTGTTCAGCAAATACCTCTAAGAGATATAGATAGTTATTTTATGAGATTTTACAAATTAAAATAAATCTCTCATTACTTTAAATCACTGTGATTTGATTAAATCATCATTCTTACACATACAGAGACGATACTGTCTAATAGGTTCATTTATTTTCCATCTCGGGATTAATATACAAATTAACTACAAAGCAACAAAACAGACTTAAAAAACCAAACAAAAACAAAAAGGAAGGGGGAGCAGAGGAAAGGGAGCGGATCCCAAGCGCCATGGGGGCTGGTGAAGCCCAGGCGAGGGGAGGGATGAGCATCACTTGGCTGCCAAGACACCAAAACCCGAGCACCTTTGGCCATTTCCCCGCTTCCCTCAGCGGGACGCTCACGGTGCCTGCCTCTATTCGGGACAGAAGTTACCAGCAGCGCTTAAGGGACTGAAATCAGGAATTACCAGGGGAAGATGGGAGCATCTCATCCCCAGCTGGCTGGAGTCAGGCTCTGCATGTCAAATTTTATCCGGGCGTTTTCTTCTGTGCCGTTCACAGTCTGGCATCTGGATGGAGAGCGCCAGCACAGCATCCAGCCCTGCCCCAGGGAACGCTCCCACCCTCCAGCTTCCCCCTCCACCCTCGGAAACCCCTCCTGGCTCCTCTCGGACCAGGGCATCACTAAGGGAGGCGGATGTGCCAGCGCCACGGAGCCAGGAACGCTTAAACGAGCGGCTTGATTCTCAACCAGAAAGTGAGGCTTGCTGACTTGTGGCTGTCTTTTACACCCAAAAAAACCCCCGAAATTATTTATTTCTAGCATTAATCTCTCGTCTCTCCTTCCATTTGATGGTACACATCCCCCATTTTCTGCCTGAAAGCATAACACTCGGATTCCCTGGCAGAGACAGCCAAGGGAATTATACGTGCTTTGGAGGATAGACCCGGCTCCAAGACTAACGACGCGGTTTGCCACGGTCAGCTGCATCACAGAGGGGAAAAAAGACAGGTTGGCAGAGGAGGCATTTATCACTGGGAAGGCGTCAGGCACACATCAGCAGGGAAGGGATGGGCAGCAGACGAGAAAGCTGCGCAGGGGGGAGATACCCCCCAAAAAAAGCAATCCTCTAGGAAAAGAGAGAGGTTAAAGTGGGGGATCCAACACCAAACTGGCACCAGTGAAACCATCAGCAGCCAAGCGAAGTTTCCAGTATATCCCAGTGAACAGTGGGCAGGGCCTTGTGAAGGTCCCCGATGAAAACGTGCTCCTGGCATCGGTGAATCAGATATTTTTTTCAGAGAGAATTCTGTCACTTATTGTTCACCAAATCACTCACACACACTGCAAAGCAGCTATTTCACGTGTCAGCAGTGACTTTGGGGGCTCTGGGGTTATTTAATAGGGAAAATAATTAAGCCTAATTAAAACACAAAGTTGTTGACCTACCGCATTTCTCATCTGCCTAAATTGTTTTCATTCTCAGCCCATGTGGCTTGTAAGCAAATACAACATATTGACCCTATTTCATACAAGGAGTGATTTCATCAGTTTATATTTTTATTCTTCGCTATTTTGCCCAAAGTGCGTCCACACTGATGACTGCTAGTTATACAGATTTTACTGACACAGCTAGTAAATCATCACTTACTACGATTACGGACTTGAAAACAGCTACTCAAATAATTTCCTGATTTCCCTAGCATTTAAGCCAAAATAGTTTAATTTACTGCCATTAAATCTGGGATAAAAGCATGAGATGTGAAATGATAAGATCAATTTTAAGACAGCCAGTCTTTTTTCAGGTTTTATTATGTTGCCCATGCCACACGCTACACAGCGTTATGGAGCTGCTAAGATGGTCTGCAGATATTTCCTTGACCTTCTTACTGAATAAAAAGCTTAAGTGATTTTATTAACTTCCTTCATGCCATAAAAATGCTTTGCAGTTGTTTTCTTTTTTTAACAGCTGCAGACAAGAACAGTGAAAAAGGGCATTTCAGTTGATGTCACATTTGACTTTTTTTATAGACACGACATAAAGTGTGGACAAAGGAAATCCAGCCTGCCATACTTAGTGCAAATCTGGGATTTTAAGCCATAAAGCTTCTATTATGGAAATAGATATATATTGGCTAAGTATCATCATTACCACTGTATAAAATTACACAGCTGCCACGGCGATGGGATCACAACCTAGGTGGTGCCCAGCCAGGGCCATGACGGAAAGGTTGATACAGAAGTGGATTATTAGTCATTACTCTACATTTTATTGCCCTCAGGCACTTCTTACTTTCACAGAGCTCCCACTTATAGCAATATAAACAGTTAGCAGGAAACCCTATATTTATTTCTCCTATTTGTTACTTTCACCACCACGCCAGTGAGAGCCCTCAGCTGCGGATGAGGTTTTCCCGGTGCAGCAGGCACTGTGCTCGCACATCACGGAGCCAGTCCCCGCTCCCGGTGTCCCCTGCCGCCACGGTCTGCCGGACAGGGCCAGCATCATCCCTGTACTCGAGCAGGAAGCTGATGCTCTGACCCAGAGAGATCCGTCATTTTCTTTACTAACGACGGAAAGACCAAATCCATGCCTCAGAGCATCGAGAGAGTTGTTACGGGGTGGAAGACGAAGGCAGCTTGTGCTCCTCTTCCCCCAAACAACTGCAGACTTCATAACACGTAAGATTTTTGCATTTTCAGCCACAGAGGGACTTTGGAAGTTGACACCAGCATAAGTAACCCAGGTTGCTTAACACACGTAGCCCTTTCCTTTCAGCTGAATACTCCAGTTCTTATTCAAGCAGCTCCTACTGCTGGAATGAATAATTTTTGATGAATTGCACTATGCAGAGTCCCAGCCAAGGGAGAAAAGCTGCTCACGTAAGCCTGCCCTTGCGAGGGAGGATCTGTATCTGCTGTAAAGATTATCACCAGGATCAGACCAAACGGAGCAGATTTAAAAATACATCCAGAACCAGAACGTCTCTCCCAGTAATTAATCCCTTCCTGCTCCCCAGTTACTGGAAAGGGGCTATTTGTCTTGCCAGGACTTTATCTATGAAGTAGGCTTTTTTTTTCCCCTCATACCTGAAGATGAGTAAAAAGATTTTTTTTTTTTCCAATATTTATCACAATGCAACTTAGTTAATGGCTTGCTTAATGGCTTAAGCCTCTCGCTTTCATACTCAGTCTTCTTGAAATTCTCTCTTGCAGCTCCTGCATCGATCAAACCCGGCAGTAAAACTCCGGTGGAGTTGAGCCATGTCACCCAGGGACACGGAGCACAGCGGTGACGATTCAGGAGCCTGGGTCAGGATGCAGATCACTCTTTCCTATTAATAAGTCATCCCCAAATTCTGAGCTGTTACATCAGTTTTTCATTCGCAATTACCTGTTTAACTAAATCCCTTTGCATGCATTGGTGTCTTCTTCCCACCAGTTTCCCAGTTCCTCCTCCACACCCGTGCTGACTGAACGGGAGAAGCTGCTCCGCAGATGGCCCGTTTCACTTCAATAATGCAGAACAGCAAAACCAGAAGGTCTAAATGCAGAACATGAGAGTGGTTTTCTTCCCTTTGATAGCAGCAGCAGACAAAATGCACATTGCGTATCCTTAAAAGCATTTAAACTCCAGTCAGCCGCTTGCATAATTCAAAGTGAGGATAAAAATACAGAAATCTCTCTAGGTTCTAATGCAGCAACCAGAGTAACTTGGCTCAACTGGCTGTAATTAACAATAATAAAAAAAGAAAAATCAAGCAGCACCCATAATGAGCATTCCAAAATAAAGGAAAGGGCAGGTCAGAGCTGCCCACGGAGGAGAGGCGGCGGCTGCTGCCCAGCACTGCCGCAGCCGACAGCTGAGGCTGGGCCCCGCAGCTGCCCAGGGCACCCTGATGGCTCGGACAGTAGCACCCCACGTGCTCTAATTCTGCAGACAAGCCAAGAGCAGGACCACCAGTGATGCTACACAAAAGGTGGTTTTTCATCATCCTGTGACCACAGCCTGAATTCTGAGCCATAAAGTCATGAATAACCCTGGCAGGGGTCAACGCACCATCCCAGCTGCGCCGAGCTGGCACACACACTTAAAACCAACTTGCAAGAACTGAATCCATGCTCGGTCGCGTTGTTATACCTGCCCAGCAAGCCAGACGTGAAAGGAAATCCAAGCCCGTCCTCCCCCTCCCTATCATGGGAGAACAAGGCAGGATGGAGGCAGAGACGTACCCGCCTTCTGCCGCGCGGGACGGGAGCGCAAGGGGCTGCTCCTCTGTGCTCACCGCGCACAGCCCCATCCCGCAGAATTGACTGCATTTCAAATATTGTTTCCTTACACTGCATTCAATTCCCTCAACACACAGAGTTAACGTTCTTTCTTTCCCTGTGCCCCTCTGAAACGTTACCATGTCAACAGGCATAACTGCAGCATGTGTAAATATATTTGTGTATCTTAAAATCTAAGTGCACGCTCCCAGACCCACAGCTGTGCCCACACAGCACCCCAAACCAGAAACGAGAGCTGCTGCCGGGTTTGCTGTTGACATGGTAACGCCGGTGAGATGAAGCGGCAGCGCTCTTTCACAACGCTCTTTAACACGATGCCCTCGTTCCAACAGAACCCGCGGCCGGCACCTGCAAGCCCGAGCTGCGGTCAGGTGGGGCCAACACAGGAACGGGCAGGACAGAGGCCATCACACACGCCACGCTGGGGAGCCAGGATAATGGGCTGGGCGCCGCGACGTCACGCCTCCGGTTAACCTGCTATACACGCTAGCAGTCTTATTTTCAAATTCCCCTTGAGGTAACATCCGTAAGAAAACACTACCTGAGAACTCCATTGCATTCTTTCCTTCCTTTTTTTTCTTAAAGTCTTTAAAGAAAAAAAAAACAAAACTTCCTTGATTTTTGACAACTGGCTTATTGATAAGGCAGCTTTAGTAACACCATCCAGCCAGAACACAGTGGGATGCGACAGAACTGCTGTTCTCTGCCTCCCCCTCTGTCCTCTCAGCTGAGGTCGCTAATGCAAAATCTCAGGTTCCGCTCCAGCTGCGCGTGTTACACCGGACCACAAGGTACCGTCCAGAACAAGTGCTCGGACTCGTACAGGAAAAGATAAATGTGATGGGGATGATTTCTGAGGCTGGGGGACAGGGTGCAATCTGGGGCTGGCCCACACAGAAATGCCTGCATTGCCCCAGGTACTTGTTGTTCCAGTTTGATTTAGATATTTCAGCAGCAGAATATCCATTCAACATCCTCTCATCACCTCTATTTTTTTTCTCCATCTCCCAGGCCTGGACCACCCCCCAGTTCAGCAGCTGCTTAAGAACCACCAGGCAAGGGCTCCCACCTCAGATCCTCTCCTCGTTCTTCTGTGTTTCTGACGTGCACCCAAGAAGCCCAGCGCTGAGACCTGAGCCTCGTCCCCAATGAGCAGCACGCAGACCTTCTGAGAGGACAAATATCCAACAGCATCTCCCCCAGCTGCTGTGGTGAGATCGAACCCCACGGTTCCCACTGCCCCAGCACCGAGCACCGGCCAGGGCAGAGCTGCTGGAAATGGGGCAGCGGGCCCTTGGCCAAACTGGCAAATGCACTCCCAAACCTGGCAGATTGGGGAACCTCGCTCATCAGAGATCACAGAAGGGTTAGGGCTGGAAGGGACCGTTAAAGCCCATCCAGCCCAACCCCCCTGCCAGGAGCAGGGACATCTCCAACCAGATCAAGTTGCTCAGAGACGCTGTAGTAGAAAGGGATAAGGCAGCCTAAACATACAGAAACTTTCAAATGGCTCTCAAGTTGCAAGATAATTTGTATTCCCCTCTCTTCATACCAACACATTAACCAAATACATTATTTCCATAATGAGGAGATGAACATCTGTGTGGCTTCCCAAAATTTCAAGTGGCAATACTCGAGACAAGTATTCTCTCTTTGGGGACTGACACATCAGCATTTTAAATAACTGCCAAAGCTAAAAACGTAATTTAAATTCCAAGGAGACATAAAGAAAGAGTTCAGGTGTGATTTAGATTTAAAAAAAAAAAAAATCCACACAAAAAAACCCCCAGCACACAGATTTCGTTTCTCTTTAACCCAATGCCTCAGCTGTGCATTTCTGCTGGTACTAACACAAAATATCTTCAGCATACTTCATTCCACAATACCCCCACCATTTTCCTGTTGTCCTTGACCCCTTTACATTGCGGCAGGCTGAAACCGTCACGGACCAAGGGACAAGACCAAAGAACACACAGGCTCTTTCCATGCAAACATCTTCTGCAGCAAAGCCTGCGTGGCAGCCTCAGCACACCTACGCTGAGGAACAGAAGGGACATCAGTAACTTCCAGATGTCATTAACAACTCCCTCCATCAGATCCTGAAATATTTTTCTTTGTAAATGTATGCTATGTGAAGTGGTAATTAAACTGAGAAAAACAGAAACTTGAAAACAAAGATTAGAAGTATTTCCTCGTTACAAGGGTAACCGAAGGCTACGCTGAATGGGTTAACCACCACAGGTACCCCAGGAAAGAAACGAAGGAGAGAAAGAGAAATGGAAGTTCAGTCCCACTTCAGAAACACCTGTGGGAGCATGCTGCGCGGCAGGCACTAGTGTACATACTGTCCCAGAGGAAAGCCAAAACCTCTGCTCAGCATAGAGAAGCAAGGGTGCTGGTACCACACCAACCCATGGAGAACATATTGAAGCCCAGGCTCTACAGGTGGCTATTATCAGCATAATAGCAAAACCCTGACTCTAATTAGGCTTAATCATTATTCACAAGCATTTACACCATTCTTTTTTCAGTAGTAACAACCAATTTGAGGCCACTCACTTACTTCATACTTAGTTCTTACAAATTCTAACACAATCACTTTTTGGAAGGCGACCTTCTTGAAGAGGATTAGCGACCATTGAAGTCAGACACCCAGTCCATGCTGTCCCTTTCCAGATCTTTTTCTTTCTTTCCCCTAACTTTAATAGCAGCATGAGAGCGGTCAGAAGCAGCGTGAAAACTTAACCAGAAGCTCTCCAGCTTACATCACCCCAGAGAAAGCAGGTGTTCCCCATGACTGGGAAGTGGAGCAGCAGGCTCAGAGGCAAACTGGAGAACGCTGGTTGCATTACAGCTTTGTTAACACGAATAACTGAATGTCCAGAGGGACCCTGTCATGGAATTGAAACAAAGCGTCCTGGTTTAGCCCCACTCAGTAGCTAAAACAACACAGTCACTCGCTCACTCCTGCCATCGCTGCCCCTGCCATGGGATGGGGAGGAGAATTGGAAAGAGGAAAAAAAAAAAAAAAGAAAAGGCAAAACTTGTGGGTTGGGATAAAAACAGTTTAAGAGAACAACAGAGGGAAAGAAAGCAAAGACAGAAAACAAAACCAGTAACAGAATAAATTAAGCATGCAATTTCCAGTACAAGAGCTCACCACGGATCCTGATGCCCAGCTCCCTCCAGCAGCCAAACCAGCCCCTCGGCGCCGGCCCCACTTTATCCCCCCAGCACAACGGCCCAGGGCAGGGAATGGCCCAGGGCTAATTGGGGCGGGGCATCCCAGCTGCTGGCCCATTGCTAAACCGTCCCAGCTGCGTCCCCAGTTCCTCCCAAAATTAACCCCGTCCTAGCTGGAACCAGGCTACAAAGACTGAACCACACTTTCAAGACACATTACCTTAAAGTGCACGGAGGGATATTTTGACGTAATTCTTCACCATTGTACAACTACATTTTAAGTATGAAACAAAAGGTTTGTGTTTATCTGTCCTCACCAGGAGATCGAGACACCGATCTGTTGACTCCTGCTTCCCTTTCCATAGAGCCAGCGTATGTGATTACACTGCGGATTTTTTTCTGAATTATTTTCCATTTCTTTTGTTGTCACACAGCCAGTCAACAAAATGAAAACACATCCCCGAAGCAGATCTGCAGCCCAGCATGAGTGAAGTGGGTACTTTAGCGTTCATTGTATCATCTTTAAGGAAATTATGTGTATATTATGTGTTTTATTTCCTCAACTATTACTTTCAAAAGCCTATAATCATTCAAGCATTAACAACAGAAACTAAAAGGAAAAAAACAATCAATCAAACAAGAAAACTCTGTCAAATCTCTGTCCACTTCCTAAAATTAGCACATTTATTTCTGAGTCTGGACCCGTCCTACCCAGCGGAGCTCAGCCTGTTTCAGACACACGCCGTTCACGCGTGTTCGTGTGCGTGGAGCCCTAGCAGCGGAGAAGCTGGAGCTGCAGAGATCCCTCCCGGGATGCTCCGGATCCCCACGGCGTGAGCCAGGCTGGTGATCAACAGCTACTCATTCAGCAAACGCAGACACTAACACACATAACACTCGCAGTGACCGCATCCGTCGTGTAGAACGCAGGCATATTCTAATTCAGCACTTGCAAACAGGGATGCCAGGCTTGCATTTTACCCTAATAAAAGCCTCAGACATTTTTATTTTTGCTTTGCTTGAGAGATTGTGAAGTAGTATTTCTTTCCAGGCTTGCTCATAAAGAGAAAGAATAAGTAAATCAGAGAGGATTTCAGAGACTGATTTTAAGTAGCGTAGAGAGAAGCTTCTTAGGTTGCAGTTACTGAGTCAGAGATATCATGAGGCTTGAAACTCCGCACAGAGGCAAAGACTAGCAGCACTAGAAAACGCTAGGATTTCCTGCTCTGGGGGGGGCTGGATAGGAGACCGTCTTCATGTGGTGGCTGTGTGCCATCCACGTGTTCCTCAACACCCCCCACATGGATGGAAAGCTTGGTCGCCAGCCCAAGCTGCGCTGCAAAGATGCTGGAAAGCAGCACCCGGATGTCTGCTGAGGAGGAGGGAACGCTCCCCCATTCCTCTCCACTCAGACACCCACCAACGCCTTCTGCGCAGAGAGGGGGGCTTGGAGGTTCCTACCAGATCACATGCGGACCAGGAGCTGGCACACAAAGATAGCAGGCTTTCCAAAAATAAAATTTTTCCTTTCTGGATGGAAATGCTTTGCCCAAATGTGTCCAACAGACAGCTCAGACAACTTCAGTGTTAGATCATCGAGAGGAAAATTGTTCTTCAGAAGATGCAACTCAGGGTATTCCTAAACAAAGACCATTGATGAAATATCTGAAGAGCAATCAATAGCTTAGACATTGTTCTGTGAATTATCTTCTCTTACAGCATCAACCAGTCCAGTTTGTGTGTGTGCGTGTGTGTACACACATCTCCTTCGCTCAAAACAACCACCCACACAATCTCCAGTGTCCTGAAATAACAGTTAAATATGAACATCAAAGAGAAAATGCCAACAGAAGCCCTGGGAGCACCACACAAAATGCAGAAATGCAGCAAGACGTGGAATGAAAAACAGCTGGCGCCCAGAGGAGCACCTTGACTCTGAGGAAGCCAGGCCTGTTGTGGGTTGGGCGAGCAGTTTATTTCATTTCAAGAGGCTAAAGAGAAAGCTCCCTAAATCTTTATTTTACAATGGTTCTTTATGATCCAATTAGAGCTTTCCACCCAATTTCTCTGCCATGAAGCAGCAACACTATTAGAAAAGGTACTGGTTCAACCCACATTTGAGACAAAATTTCTTGTTAACACTGTTGTGGTTACAAGCCGTTCCTTGCACTGAGCCGCGGCAGATAACTCTCCTTAACGCTCTGGAAAGATCAAACCTTCAAACTGGCTCAGAAACCCCCACAGAACTCCAACAACTGAACACCACAAACCAGCCAGATGTGTCACTGCAGCAAAACACTACACTGAAACGATGCAGAAGTGCCCGTTTTGAGTTGCAATGATATGTGTTCTTCCTAAACGCATGGCCTCATGGAGCTCGGGTTTGGAGCCACGGAGCACTGCCCTTGAGTCTGCGGCGGCACAGGGATTACAGCTGAGGCTGGTCCTTGGTAACGAACACGTACAAGGAATCTTAAACAAAAAAAAAAAACACATAGGCTTCAACGCCTTAGTTTAAAAGAAAAACCTCAAGAATATCATTAATTTGAAACTTCACAAAAATTGTTTCTTAACCTCTCCATATCTTCATATTAAAAAATAATGCTACCCTTCAGCTCCTGTTTCTTGGAACTCACTAAACCTCTCCCCACATCTTCCGCTGCAACCCTTTAAAGCCAAGCCCTACATTGTGACTGCAACGCCACAGCGAACGCACAATTCCTGCCTACAGGAATCTCGAGCGTTCCCATACCCATCGGTCTCAGGAGACTGGGCATCACCGTGCAGCGATATTTCAGTCAACGTTTAATTGCACCACACTTTTCATCATGAAGCTTCAAACTGGCAGCCCACGAAGTAGCATACAAGAGGAGCACGATGCCCGGCATCCCGGCTGAAGCACGCTGAGTCCGTACGTACGTCCACGGGTGAGAGGCAATGAGATCCAGCACTAAGCCAGGAGGAACCAAAGCTAATCTCAGCTCCCAGAGCAGCTTTTCAACAGGCTGGAATCGATACACAAGAAACTTTTCACGGCTGAGCATGTCTTGGATTCCCAGGTAACCATGGTATTAATTTAATTTCAATTAATGGCTTCATCAGCATTGGGAAAGATACATTCCCAACAAGTTTGCGGGTAGAATGACTTTAAAAACTGTGCGACTGATACAGAAGAAGAAAAAAAGTAAATTCTTCCTTCACCTGTGCTTGGCCAGTAAACAAGTTTTCTTCAAGGAGTACGAAGTGCCATTCAAAAGCATCTTTTTGCCAAAATGTACGGGATGAAATAACAAACCTACCTTCACAGATGATGTGTTTCTGTATTTACTTAATAACATGAGCATACAAAACCCTTAGCATTTTAATTCCAAAGCTGCTAAAGACAATTTACTAACAGGGGAAAAATGCAAATGAATGTTTATATACATCGTCCTTTCTGCAAACTTTGCTTTCAGGAGATGGCGTCCAAACCAGAGCCGCCCTGCCAACCTCCTGACACAAAGCAGCCCTGAAGCGCGTGTCCTTTTGTCGTGGGTTGTGATTGTGCTGTTTAAACCCCCAGAGAGGAGCACGCCCACCCCAGGCACCGGTCTGGTTGAGGTCATCACCAAGCTGGTCCCACCGTGCTCAGAGAGTCCGGGGGTGCCAAGGAAGAACAAATCCCCCACGACGGGAGCCTTTCCAGCAGCACAGACAGTAAAATGGGTCAGATGGGCTGCGGCAAGGAGATGAGAGGGAAATTCAGGGCAGCAATTGGAAGAATGAGTAAATCCCAGGAGCGATGGACCATGCTGCCTCTCTTGGGTCTTTTCCCCTGTGTCCGGTGTTCCTCTGGCTTTCAGCGTCCATGGGCTCTGCTGCAGGGAGGCTGCAGCGATCCCCCAGCCCCGGCAGCTCCGCAGCCTGGGATGAAGCAAACCCCCCAAGCCAGAGCTCCCGGTCTCTCTGACTCTCTTCAAAGCACACGCTCGCGCCCCGGGGACGCAGAGAAAAACCGTGAGAACAACAGAGCACGGGAAAAGACTGAACCAGGCTGGAAACAAAAAGAATCCAAACCTGATTATTTTACAAATATTACTGAGATAGAGGGCTGTTCTCTTCTGTTGAGGGAGGAGGTGGGGAAGAGACCCATCCTGGGGTACAGGCAGCCACAGACAGATGCAGAACTGCATGCCTGTACTTATTCCTGTTGGATAAAATTCCACTGTCTCTAACAGAGGAAAATGGACCCTGAGCTCCTTTGCTTTCCTAGACTGGGGACGTGAAGGTAAAATATTTGAGATTCACAAAATAGTGAAATATAATGTCATTCTAATTTTTTTCTTAAATCACTACTCTTTCATTGTTTTTTTTTTCTGGGTTTAATATCACCCAAACAAAAAAAAAAGAAACAAATCAGCTTGTGCTGGAAATAAAAACAAATCATTAAAAACATGATTCACCATCTATTTGGAAGACAAACAACTGAAAAATCCAAGGACAGCTATGTTGGTTTACAGCACTTTCAATGCCTCTATTTTTTTTAAGCAGTGATGCACCTCCTTGTGCGCAATTTAACCTCGCAGCCCAGAGCTTCACAAGACTGCAAACCTCAGCCACATCTACAGCTTGCTGGAATTGAACCATTAATCTTCAATCTAGTTGAATC
Organism: Ardeotis arabs; assembly: GCA_011801015.1. Classification (NCBI taxonomy): domain Eukaryota; kingdom Metazoa; phylum Chordata; class Aves; order Otidiformes; family Otididae; genus Ardeotis; species Ardeotis arabs. Next base: position 120,387 of record JAAGAY010144612.1, on the reverse strand, counting down.
CCATTGTTTAGCTGCATCAAATTCTGAACTCAGACCATAAAGAATTTTTTTTTCATCACTAGCAAAGCATTTTCCCAGACTTTCAAAATAATTAACATCATACTTACATATATACATACACACACTAGCCTCTGTATTTCTCTTACAGCTGTTCCTCTCCTTGCTTTCATTTCACTGTGAGCTGCTGTCCATGAAAACAGATCACATATCAGTAAGAAGGATAAGAAAGACTATCTTTTTAAAAAAAAAAAAAGTTAGAGGAAGAACCAGATATCTGAAAGTGCTAAGTCAGTAGCATGAATGCTAACAACATGAACCACAGTGCAACAGCCTAATTCAAAAACTTTCGCACAGAAAAGAGGCACAGGAACAACAGAGAGCAAGAGGCAATTTGGTTGTTGTTCATCTTCTTTACAGCTGAGGTTAGGAAGAAAACCATTTCTAAGATATCCCTGAATAGAAACTTTAATCCGAATAGCTACTACAGACTGATAAAAGCAAATTTAAAATCTCAAGTGTAGATACTGCTTAAATTAGAAGAAAAAAAATGGGAGAGAAAAAAAACCTAAAAGGGGAAAGACACTTATTCTGAAACACAAGGCCATTCACCTGACTCCATTCCTTGGGCTGGAGTATCTTCTGGACCTGCACCAACAAACAGCTTTCCTCATGGAATTCAGAAAATACTGTGCAAACCTGCTCCAAAAAGATCAGAGGCCTCTCCATCTCTCCTGCCACAAGTATCTTCTTGTCACCGGCAGGAAGATCTGCTTTTCCTCCGGGGAAAGAATTTAGGAACTCCTGACCAAACCTGCCTGCTAGGGAGAACTTCAATTGATGTCTGGACCAGTAGTAATATCATCTTTAATCAGAGGGGCGTCCAGGTAAGTCTTACACACGTCTGTACGGTGTCATAAAGAGAGCTACCCCTGGCAGCTAAACCTGTAATTAGATCCAGAAGTGATAACGAGAGGAGGAAATTCTCTGAAATTTATTAAATCTACTGAAACATGAAGACGCAAAGTGGCAGTGGAACACCTGAAGGTCAGTTTGTGATTGAACAGATTAGTGTGGAAGAAGTTCATTCCCACCTACAAAGAAAGAGGGTTGCAGCTCATCCCAGCCATCGTCTGGGGAAGTCCGCAGCTGGAACGATGGTCCAACCCAAGAGAATCCAGAGAGTGTTTCCATATTTCATTTCTTGCTGGTTTGGATGGTCTGCAAACCTTCTGGGATTTCAAAGGAAAAATGCGACAGATGAACAACTTTCCCTTAGACCTCTGCCGCCTGCGGAAAACACAACCACGTACAGTAATTTGCTCGTCTGGCAAGGAGCTCAGCCGAACTGCAAGAACAAAACACTAGTTTTCTGAAGTCTTAACTTTGCTTTTCATTTTTTACTCTACTTCTGTTTTCCCTCTGGCACTTGAAATTCTGCAGACTTGTCATACTTGCCTCAACATCTCCCATTTTACCACGATCCTGATTGCACCGTCGCTTCAAACCAGCCTGCTTCTGCTCACCCAGAACCCTCCCGCAGCTCATGTTGCTCCTCTCCGTGGCATTTCATCCTTTCCCTCACCAGCTGGGCACTCCTTCTGCTCTTCAACACCAAACCGACACGGGAGTCTTCCCCGGGGGAAAGTTCATCTTTCTACTCAGGTGAAAGAAGGAGAACAAGGGTTTCTGGGGAACAAAGCAGCAGTAGGTAAAAATCTCACCAAACACATTTTGAAAGTAAGACCTTCTGGGGATTTTTTTTTTCTGTTGTGTTGCTGTTTTAGTAAATGCCAAATGCATGCAGAGCCACAGATGTTCATCATTTCTATATTACTGCAAAATGAACAAAGTAGTAGTAATAATAATAATAGATCCCATTCAAACTTCAATTAGAAAATACAGCTTTTGCCTGTTATTTAAACTGTTTCATTTTTCTCATCTTCCAGCACTGAGACTCTCTCTGTGTTTATGTTACACCTTTCCACAAAAGCGTTACAGGGATATACGCTGAGTAAAAGACTCAAAAGAAGGCACACGACCGTGATCTCTTGCACCCAAAAGCACAGGCGCTTGCAGTTCTGCAATGCAACACACTGTGCCCGTTCCTCTGAGCACACACCAAGTTTCAGGAGTGGGCTGAAGTTCCAGTAATCCATAAGCGTGAGGACACGCCAAGACAACCTTGTTCTGGAAGAGCTCGGAGCAACAATAACCAGAACACAACGTTCTGCTGCCACAGCTGTTCTAAAAATAGGTCCGGCTTTACTTCCCTGAAAACTCTGCAAAGCCTTTCCACTTTGTTGGTACTTGGTGAAGTTGGTACGGAGCCTGTTCCAAACCCAACTTTCCATGAAGTGATTACTATTTAAGTGTGCACTTCCTCTGGCTCGCTGTCGACTGCAATTATGCAGATAAGATGCAACTTCATCCTTCCAGCATAATTACATCCAACAACCGGGCTGTATTAAGACTGACTTAAGACAAACAAATTCAGCTGATGTAATGATTCCCCAAATCACAGCAAAGAAAACTGTCCCAAGAGTGACATCAAGTATCAAGACAAATAACTGCGTATCTGAGGCCTGATTCGACGAGAAACCGAGCGCTTTAGACTCTCTCTGGAGTTGGAGGCTGCCGGGATGTTCCCACTCTTACCAAAAATAGGAAGTTCACGTGGCATATACGTAGATAGGTGTAAATTCACCAACACACCTGCATATCACGTCTGTATTTTGAATTGAAGAGTCATGGCCGGGGGAGAAGAGTTATTTGAAAAATGTCTTTTTCTGTATAACGACTGTTTCAGTTTATGACTTATGTGACCGATAGCTTTACAGATGCCAAAAATCTGATAAGCCCAAGTATATCATATACCCTTGAACATGCCAGCACATTAATTTTCAATGCAATTCAACATTTCCTACCTAATTAGCCTAACATTTTCCCCTGAAGCACGAGAAGAGGCTAGCAGCATCACGTATTTCAGGTCAAGGCATGGGAGCTGCAGTGCTCTCTGTTTCCAGTGAAGTTTGTTTGTTAGGAATCTTTTCCTAACAAATTACAAATACTATTTAAACATAGTGATAAAATGAAAGGAAAACAAAAAAAAAGATGATGCTCTTGAGGAGTAAAATAAGGGTAATGCCCTCACTCACGACTAATAAAGAAGTTCTCACCAAATCCAGTGGGAATTCAGCTGGTGCTTAACTGTGCCTGGACCTGGACACCAGTGCGCAAAATGGAACCTGCTGGGCTAGGATACCAACTCAAGACGTGGTCCTTCAGGGCAAACTGAGCTCCCTTCTGCTCTTTTGGTATGTTTCTATTTATAGGGCAAAGCAAGGCTTCTTATTTCATTTATTTTATGTCCTCATCAGAAGAAATGCATTACTAAATTTTAGGAAGCAGATGTTCATTGCTGGATGATAAAAGAACAACATTAAAATGTCTGTTTCCAGTTCTCTTGGATTCATAGCCAAATGGAATTACTACAACAAGAGGAAGAAAAACAAACCAACATCCAGCAGTCCAAATGCAAGGCAGGCAGACAATCCATACAGATAACAGCCTCACTGAGCACAGAAAGGCTAATCCCTAAGGATTACTTACTTCTGTAAGGAACAGATTTCACTGGGTGTTTCTGAGTGGGTGAAACAGAACTGGAATCGTCTGAAAGGGGAAATGTTGAGTTCTGGAAAATTGCTTCAGGAGACTGGGAATTTGCTCCGAGCTCCTAACCATCCCTTTGCCCTTCCTGCTAACAGAGCCAAGCAGACGGCGGATACAGACGGCAATTAGGGACGGATGAACGGGACCGAAAAAGGTGGGAACCAGCCTGAACCTTGCTGAGCAGCGGCAGAGCAGCCAGGAAACGTTGGCTATCGACAGCGCAACCGCCTTCTGGGCCACTCGGCTCTGCCGCTCCCTCCATGCCCAGCGCAGTACCTGCTGCTGGCCGAGCCATTTTCCCTCTCCGGAAGGTAACATGCAGCTCCCGGACCGCAAAACAGGTACCTGCCGTACGGCACCCGCTCTTGGAGAACGAACACAATTATATATACAAGCAAAAATGTCGTTTAAGCATCACAAACAGGAAATCATGCAGTCTACAAGACTACAAGTGCAAAATGCAACTGGCCAACTTTTAGGCGATAGTCTAATACATTCCATGAATAAGAAGATACTTGCAGGCTCATGGACATATATTTTGCAGAGACACTAAATACGCTGGTGTTTGTAACCATTATTTAACCAACTTTCTAGACCTGAACCCTTCAACTCTGTTATTATCACTGACTGTGTCCGAAAGCAAACCTCATGTTTCCCGTTACATCTACCTGTAACATAGAATACATTTAATGTGTAACACAGGAGGAAAATATTTTAAACCAAACAAACTCGGAAAGTTTTTATTTCTGTGTGCTGTTGGCAGAGTTTTTGTTTCTGTGTTAGAAACCCTTAGGGATGAATACAGACAGTACGAAGGGATTATGAAGATATCCTGGTTTTCAGAAACAAAACACTTCATTGTCTGTCAACTTCCCCTATTTACGGAGAGGTAACATGCGAAAATGCCTCCAGGGTTTTAAAAATGTAACAGGATGAAATATATTATATACCTGAGAAGAATAACTAATGAGGTACAGACACAGTAAAAATGAATGCAAATGTTTGGTTTTCCTCCGTGTGAAGGCACGAGAACCCATTTTAACGTGGGGAACACGTTGAAGGGTCTTTGGAGCCCCTGCCCGGCACAAAGCCACATGCCAGCCGAGGTGTTTGTTTTCTTTACTCCATGTCCCCATCATACAGGACTTCTCTTTTCATATCCTAGAGAACACGGACTGGAACTGGTGAGTTTGGCTGGCCCAAAGGCAGCCATTCGGGGGGTTAAGCACCTGTACAGCCAAGAGGAATAACCAGCTGAGGGCAGGTCAGACACTAAACACTTCAGGGAAAAAAAGAAACGCTGAGAAACACAGGGATTATGTCGAAAACGTGTGTCCCCGAATTTTTATACACACATGTGTATGTACAAGTACACACATTTGTGAACCACACACGCACAAGGTACAAATACATGTATGATCTGAATGAAATAAAAGCTAAGCAAAGTTTAAATGGAAACTGCTGATTTAAAAACGGATTCTTACTTCATCAGTAGAAAACTTACCCACTGCTTCATAGGCGATACATAAATTGCAAAATACTTTCTCTTCGTACATATACACATGGTATGTTAAGATGGTTTTGGTTTACTTTCTTTTCAGTGATAAAGGCCCTGTCGCACTACCACAGCTTAACGCAAGCTCTGAAACTGCACCTTTAATAAAGAACTGCTGGTGGCTTCTCAACTATGGAAATAAAATGCAGTTTTCAGATGAGGACCATAGACATTTAGGAAAATTTCAGGGGATGAAGACTTACTCAATGTACTTTATACTCTTTGTCTCATGCCGTGGCTGTACACCCTTATTCACAAAACACATACAAGGGAAAAATGGGGGCGATCCACTGCAGGCAGGAGAGCTCTTACCCTCTATGGTGGCCCTCTTGGGCAGGATGGTGATGGCCCCCTCAGCGACGTCCTCCTGCTGCAGCAGCGGGCTCACCTTGGAGCCCCACGTGTCCGAGCCCACCCAGAGGAAGTGGCCAACCTGATCCGCCCTCTTAGCGGCCGCAAGGATCTGCCTGCGGAAAAGAACGGCTTGTTCACAAATTAATTTCATTTAAACACATAATTGCTTGGGGAAAACGGTGTGTTGCAAGTGCAGAATGAACAGAAAGAGCACATTCCTGTGATCAGCAGAGCCCAGGAATTTCACAGCGCACCAAATCACGATCCATGCAGCACAAATCCACCTTTCTTTTAATTCACCCTAGATTGTAAGACTGAAGCCCTGAGTCCGCTAAAACTTAAAAGTTTTGCCGCTGACTTTACTCAAGCTTCATCCTAACTTCTTTGTGTTCCATTTTGTTTAACTGAGGCTCTCAGCAATTGACAATGCCATCAAAATTTTAAGCTAATTTAAAATTCTGGAGAGAGAAGATGGAACACAGGCAAGCGAGAAATGAAAGCCACACCTTTAAAATAACCTTTGTATTGTTTCAAGAGCAAGCGGTATGTGGTTAAACCCTGAGCACCTTATGTGGTTGAACCTTGAGCATCCAAGTCACTTAATCACCAGCAAACATCACTTGCCGTAGGAGACTCTGAATTAATGAGTAATTCATAGTGGCAGGAGCTTAGAGAGGGGCACCTTCTTAACTCCTCTTTGAGAAGTAAGGTCAGGGCTGCCGTCCAATGTATAAGCTACCCTGTGACAGGAAACACTTCCAGACCTGGACCAACATTCCCGTCCCCCCCAGTACAGCGATGCATGGCCGGGGGAACCACGCTGGCCTGGGCAGCAACAGCAGCACCTCCGTGCCTGGTACTACCCCCAACCCCACATCTCTCTCACCAACAGACATTTCCCCCCCATTATTCACATTCCAGTTTGCTTTCTCTTTTCTGCATGGCTATCAGGCACAAATGAATTAATTCCCTCAGTCATCCTTACTTGATGTCCTCATCATTGGCAAAAATAACGATGGCCCTGGCATTGGGAGTTTCTAGGAGCTGCTTGATAATTTTGTCAAAGTCGATGGTCTTGTCCTTGCGATCCTGGGGGATTTTCAGGGACTGAGCAATGCAGAGCCCACCTGTGTAAGAAAAAAAAAAAACAAGAAAAAGACGATGTCAGAGAAGAGCACAGGGAAGGCAGTGGGAAATTCACACGGCTGGAGGGGGAGCCTGGAAGAAAAGAAACTCTCTGATCAGATCGTCGCCCTTACAGAGCACCCAATCTTCATGTCAATCCTGAGGGATTTTTACCATTATTTTTTGCACAGACCACTCCTTGGGATACACACAGCCTGCATGCCTGGGTAGGGTCAACAGGTTAAACAGATGGGCAAAAACATCAACACAGAAAAGCAAAATAAACAAATAAAACAGTCAGCAGAGAGATTAAAACAAACAAACAATAACCTGAACAAGCTTAAACTGATTTAAAAAAACCAACAGGTTGAAGGGCAAGTGATGTTGACAATGTATTAGACAAACTTAATCCCAGTGAAGAGCTGAGATTCTTTTTAATTTTGCAGGTTGAAGGACATTGAAGGAAAACGCTTCCACTGAAAGAACTTATCTGCAATAGGAACAGCAAAGGAGTTGGGATATTGGGAAAGCAAAGATGGGTCAAGAAAATCCTTACTCATGCAAATACCCATCACCAAACGGGATGGAGCGGCCCAAGCAACCAAAGCCTCAAGATAAAGTACGTCTGCGAACTTCCCATAAATACCCAGGTAATATTGGAAAAAAAAAATAGGATCAACACAGTACTAGTGATAAATACATCCATACTGAAGGAATATTCACTTTAAACACCATTCATATATTACAGAGATATAGCTTGGTTTGGGAAAAAAAAAAAAAACAAACACAAAAAAAGATTACATCTCCAGTGACACTCAGCTTGTCACTGTTTGCAGATGAAAACACAACTTTTGCGTTTATTATTTTGTTTCTCAGTGATAAAACTTTCATCTCTTATGGCATCTAAGATACCAGCTTCCTCAGTATGCTGCACACTGCGTTAATTACTGAAGTATCAGAGACGCATAATAAGAGACAGCAGCGGGATGAGTTAATTAAAAGACAGCAGGACAAAGGAGAGATTCACAGATAGGCTTTACACGCAGATGTAAAAGTGCTGTGAGATGAAGCAATAGAGAGGGCGTTCCCAGGGAAGAACGGTGAGGAGGCGGCTTGCAGGCTGCCAAGGACAAGGTGACCATCCCAAACCTCGGCCGAGCCGGGACGCAAGCACCAGGGAAACCACCGGCCATCCGCAGAGACCCAACGCGGGGTTTCAAATCGCAAACCGGGGCTCTTCTGCAGATCTGCCAGCACTTTGCTAAGCAGGTCAGGTTCATTCCTCTTTATTTTAGAAGTAGAGAAGCTGAGACACGAGCTGAAATTGGGCTGGGTCTGTTGGTACGAGCTGAGCCAAAAACTCCAGGGGAAAAAAAGATTGGTTTTGGTGGGAAGAAATAAAATGGAGAAGAGAGGCAGGTTCAGAAAGAATAAAACAGAACAATAACTCACAAGTTTTTCTCTGAATCACACAGAATATTTCCTTTGGTTTTACAATTCTTACAACTTGAAATTATTGCAACTTGACTTTTTTCTTTAAAGAAAAGAGGACCCAGGGTGGAGAAAGGAAACTGTGTGGAATTTGGGAGGGCAGATTTCGGGTCTTTTTGCAATACAGTTTTCTGCTGCCTTTGGGAGCTCAGCTCCTAGTTTCTCCGCTGTCCCCTGGAGAAGGGAAGTAACCGAGCTCCTTTTTGACACGGCAGTCACAGCACAAAGGAATTACGGGTAAATGGTAAGCAGGCATTAGGGATAGATGGTGAATATCAATGATTAAGCCCCAAATATTTCATCTCCAGTATGGCTGTGGTGATACTTTCAATGTAACAGCAGCAGGAGACCAGGGTCAGAAAGCATGCTCTGAGGCAACAGCAGGAACAGAACGGGGTCGAGCCCCGCGAGGCAGATCAGGGCAAACACAAGAGGCAGAGAGGTAGGATCAAGAGGACAAGACCCAGGGAATACAATTCAGACGTGTTGATGGATATTCTGATTTTAAACTGCCGGTGTCTCTTCCAGGAAAGCGACACTATTACACATTGACTAATACGTGCTCCCGACCACCGAAACGGGTCAACATGCATTATTTTCTTATTTGCTTTGTTTTCCTCAGGTCCACACCGGGCAGCATTTGACAGCAGAGCGGAAGCCTTACTGTAGCGGCAGGGCAATCCATCCCAGCCTCCCGACCGTACCGGTCACACCAGCTGCTGCTTACACCCAAGCTTACAAGCCTGGATTAAAGCATCTCCATCTCTGCAGAGGCCCTCATGGCAGGCAGAGGCACGCAGCGTTTTCCATTCCTTAGCAATAACAGATGCCCAAGCAACCGGGTGTATATTGTCCAAACGACACATCTAGAGTAAGTTTAACTTCCATATTCTCATCCCGCATTCTCAGTACAACAGGAAACACGCGCACCGTTATTTAAACTGTCAGGTTAATTCACAGAGCTCCAAGGTAAAAAACTTCAAGGGAATTAAGTGGTAAAAATGTGAAAGTTGTAAATTCAGGACTTTGTCGGGGGATTTCTGCAGTAATATATTACCTGTGACGGACTGGAGAGGCAGCAAAGGCTCTAACCAGTTACAAACTGCTATGGCAATTAACAGCAGTCTGGGAGCCAAACCCACGCCGCACCCTGCTCCACACATCTCTGGCAGCCGGGAACCTCCCAGCCTTCCTGGGCACTGGTCCCACCAGCAGTACCACGCGCTAAACCAGCTGGGTCTCGGCCTTTGCTACGGTCGTTTCTGCCTAGGAAGTGAAGAGAGTGGGCAACTAACTGAGATTCAGCAACCAAGTGCAAAGGCCACAGCGCAGGTAAAGGACACTGGAGACAAATACGAGAACTGTGGCACATACAAGACATAGCATTCAAGCAATTCTGCAAGCAAACATTGAACTCTTTAACAATGGAATTTTAGAAATTCACAGTATATGAAAGGTGGGCACAAGAATGACGACGAGGCGGTCAGTTCTACACCGCTCTACCCTTGGAACAATATCCCCCTCTCTCCTAGGCTATGTATAGAAGTCTAACGCTGGCATCCCTTCCATCCTCCCCTGCTGCCAGCCAATGTTTCCATAATAACACCAAATCCGGGACAGGAACACCAGGAGCAGACTTGGGAGGTTCAGCCTTTCCAGATGCGCCTTTGTCCAACAAGTAAGCCATGGAAACGCACAACAATCTATGAAAAGGATAAGACAACAAGACAAACCATTTCCTCAAACAATAACTTGGAAATTATTTGGTTTTACAGCTTCTCATTTTCCGTGTGGTTTGTGTCACTTTGGCAAACGGACCTGATTGTTTGGGATTGTTCCCAGCATTAAAATTCCCCACGCTGCAACTGCTGGCAGCACTCTGTGAAAGTGCAGAAACGCTAACATTTCAACCCAAATTTACTGTGCCTCCATATTTTTTTTTTTTGCAGACAGACAAAACGCAAAAGGAAGTTGGGCCCTTTCTCCCTGGCTGGTGAAAAATAATTTTCCCCGCAGATTTTATTTCTAGTAGATGATTCCTCTGAACTTCATTAAGTCACTGACAAGACTCATTGCAGTAGAGTCAGACGAGAATCTAAGACCACCAAGTCCAACCTCCAACCTAACACCACCATGCCTACTAAACCATGTCCTGAAGTGCCACGTCTAAATGTTCTTGATGATCTTTGATGTCTCTTCCAACTTTAAAGATTCTATGATTCTACACAGAGGCGGCTTTTTTTTTCCCCAGAGCTCCAATTCCTGCTCTGCAAAAAAAATGGAGAAGTAAAAACTCTGGTGGAGGAATCATGGCTTCAACCTCATGATGGATCCTCTGCCGTGAAATAACCAATGTGCTCATCTTGCCATGACAAAAGGTCTGGTGTTGCAGAGACACATCATCAAGCCCATCCGCTCAGTGTGGAGCGAGTCCCAACTGCACAAAAAGATTATCATATGATTGTTTTCATGGGAATCCCACTCGCATGTCATAGACACTCAGTAGAGGTGGAGCCACATCACATAATGCTCCAGTTCACCAGCAGCTCGAGGACAGGCAGGCGAATTGAACCATCTGGGCGGCGGTAGTTGCAAAGCATGCAGGGACGTGGAAGAAGACAGGGAGTCTTAAAAATATCATAGCTGCCTCCCTTTCACCTGCTGCCAGATTCTGTGCTGTGCCTCTGAAAGGCAAACCCTCGGGAGAATTCTCCGTGCAAGTTCAGGCAGCCATGCGTTAAATTGTTCGGGGCATTAAACACCTAACTGTGGTATTTAAGGGTAATGGATGTATCTGGTAATCAAAGTGTTGCTTCAGTATCCATGGATACCCATGATTATGTGGTGTTTTGATTCTGGTACAACACTAAGTACATTATTCTGCTTCCCTGAAATTCTCCAAGGGCTATTTTTCTTATCACCACTTAATTGGATTATCAGGTAGCAAAAGAGACAATTTAACACTTTTTCAGATTATTTATCTACAGAGATACTTTTTTTGAGGCATCACTTTTAGCAATACTGAAAACAGCTTCAGAAAGTTATGTTTGCTGTTGCTAATTATTAAAAGGAACTCTCAATTAATTTGATTAATACGTTACTTTAAAATTAGCAGCTGCCAAAAGCTGCCTCCTGGATGTTCATCACAATTACGGGAACAATGCACAAAGCAAGGGGCTCGCACGGGGTCCTTCTGAGAGCAAGCAGCTGATTGCTTTTCCAGACTTTTCTCCACTCTGTGGCTTTGTCACGTTTACGGGGCTGCTGTCAGGGTAAGTACAAGGTCTGACATTTGTTCGGTTTTGTACCAAAAAGAAAAGCTGAGCCTGCAGCTACCGCGACCTCCCCGTTCCTCGGTTTGGCTGGGGGAGGACCCTGGATTCACCACACTCCTTCCCTTCTTCTTGGCGTGTTGGAGGGCACCCGTCCCCGATGCCCAGCTGCAGAGTGGCAACCTGGCATGGCATGGCATGGCTTGGCATGGTTGCTCCTCCAGTGCCAGGGATTTGAACACCTCTCTCACCGCACATCAGCAGGGAAAACACCCTAAAATTGGGATTTTAAGGAAAGTGGATTGGAAAGGGCAGGAAAAAAGTCTCTTTAAGTACAGGTGATACCTAGATTTTTAAAATCTGAACAACAGAAATATCAACTCTTCAGGCGCTGAGGAGTTCTGACCCCCGCTGAGAGCCAACGTGGTCCCATGGTGGCCCTGCCCAGGGCCATGGGATGCTCAGCCAGGCCCTGCGCTGAAAGCTCTGCAAAACGGATCCAGTGAGCAGGAAAGCCCACGTTTCACAAGGGACAATAAATCAAACCGTTTGACATAAGTTTGGGATAGCCCCGAGGAGAGGAATTAATTGGGGAAGAAACAAAATAAACATCAAAGGCATAAAGCATTTTCTTGATTTTGCTGCACGTTATTATATATGTCACTGTTGGGTTTTGGCATATACTTATATATCCTGCACATACAATTTGTTAGCTGTAATAAATTTTATTTCTAATCCTCAAATATTCTGTAGAAGAAAAAGAAACCAGCGGCAGTAACACTGAAGACTGAGCTTAAAGAAGTCAGTATCCTCCCCTTGTGAAAACTCTGATACCACGACCGAAGATGTTTCCCTGGTAGAGCAGAATTACGTCCTAAAGGAATCGGAATGATAAAGATTATTTCATACTCTGGAAGCACAGCTGGGCCTGCCAGCTTGCTTGCTGTCAAACTGCTCACCGGTAAAAGAGAGTTATTCAAACAACTGACACAAAAGTCACAAAATCTTCAAAGAACAATCACTGGGAAGTCAATACACGACGTACGCGTTTGCTTTAGAGAAGAGTGAACGTCGTGCAGCAGGAGCCTGTGTGTCAGGCAGGAGTTTTAACGTGATGCTTTGTTACAGGTGGGAACTCACAGTTGTCGTTTTAAATAAAAAACAGAATGAAATCCCCAATGTCCACTTCACAGGACTTGCCATCAGCCTCATGCAAGAAACTAAGATTTTTGGTAAGTTAATCTAGTGTGGGAAAATTTCCAGTCCCGTTCCTGAGCCTGTAGATTCAGAGTAAACCAAGCCAGCAAAATCAATGCTGACCCCGTTACTGAACCTTTGACATTCCCTGTCCCATCAAGAGACAAGGTGCCGCAAGAGAGAAAGCTCGCCAGGAACTGGCGTGAGGCCACCAGCACCCTTCCTATAGAAGCTCGCAAGCACTTGTCCAGCACCAAAGGTTGGATTTTGAGCACTGCTCCATCTCCTCTTTAAAGCAGCGACACGCAGCCACAAGGAGATGCCCCTGGGTGATCCATTCCAGCGCCAGCTCTGGCACATTTCCACTTTAATCTGTGGAAATTAGCTCACTGCTAGAAAAGATCCTGACATTCCATCTAGCCAGAAATGGAAATAAATTAATTTATTCTGATCCCAAAAATTAAAATAATCCCAGGCATACTCAGAGAGAACTGTTTGGATTTCATTCTGCCTGCATTTACTGGGCTAATGCAGCCACAGCTCCATCTAGAACAAATACAGATCTAGAAAATGGAAAATTCAGGAGTATGGAGTTATCACATTTCAAGGAAAAAAAATATATGGAGGGTAAATTAGCACAGAGGATGCAGAATCCTCAAGAACAAAGAGCTTCACGTAAAAAAAACCTGACTTACAGAAAGACCCAGAAATAGCAGTTGGATCCTCATGTCCAAAATCTAAGTTCTAACGAGGCTCTGGATCAGACTTTCATTTCCATACTAGAAATAGTTACTACCTTCCTTACCAAGAGTTATGAAGTTCTTGCATATGCCAGTAAAAGCAGTTTACAACTGCACCGGTGTGCAGATGGGCTAGAATTCAAATAATGTCTCCATAGTACCATAATTCAATTGCAAAAATAAAATACGTACCAATAATAAAGTTACATTAAAACATGAAACTGCAACAACTTATGCAAGGAAAAGCATCCTTGTGGATATGCAACTTTGAAACTTTCTATACATTAAGATTGTACTGGATAATTTTAAAATTTGATTTTTGCTAACCTTGTTTATTGTCTCATTTTTTCACATTAGACCTCATCATAACCAAAGAACAGAAGACCTAAACTGATATAAAAGACTAATATTTCTAGTATGTTATTCATTAATGCTTAATTCTATTGTGTCATATATTTGCTGCATATTTAATGACATTCCCAGTGCATTTTATCACCTCAAAAATTGTCCTTTATTACCGTAGTTAGACTCCAGCAATATACAAAAATTAAGACTCTCTCTGGAACACTAAATTAAATTAGAAGAATAGTATAAGACCATCATTTTCAAAGATTTAGAACAGCTCTGTTGGCTAGACAGAAAATAAAGAAAATTAGGATATCTTGATAGATCAACAGCCAGCCACTCTCACCAACTCACGTCTGCTCACACTGCAATGCTCCAAAGCGTTTGAGAACAGACTCTGCCTAGGTGTTTGCAGCAGGAAGGATTTGAGATTTAGTGGCTTCCTAAAATCCCTACTACAAAAAGTACATTTGAGTCACACAGTGCAACCATGTAGAAAAAAAAAGCAATATAAAATAAAAGTTCCACTTCTGCTTCAAACATTTAAAACACTTTCGTCGTTACAGCTTCATGACAGTAGTGCTTAAACCACCCAGTCCGGACCGCAACGGCCCTGCAAAGCCTCCAAAAGGGATAACCGCTGCTCTGAATAGCACCTAGATGAAGACCAAGGGCTGGAGTCTGAACAAGTAACATTATTTGTGTTTAGAATTTTGCCACATTCCCATTTTCTATCAAACAGAAAAGAGAGAGACTCCAAATGCAGACACCAGAACTAAGCTGAAAGGAATACCATTCCAGGTCTGTAAGGAAGTGGTGGGCGCATCGGCCGATCCGCAGGATGAACCACCACAAGGCGGAACACCTCGTATGGTCTCCAAAAATAATAGAGTCCTGCCTCTGTCTGATTTAGTCAGACTAAGACTGGCTCTGCTGCTTTGTGCACAAAAATAGCAAAGGCAAAGTTCTCAGAAATAATGTCAGAACACTTCACAAAACACCGTTTCTTTAGGAACAACCGTAGGCGGCAAAATCTCCGGCTGCGGGTAGAGACAGAAACAAAGCACCAAAAATATCGCGTTTAAAAGCACAACGCGCAGCCAAGCAATGATACAAATTAGAGCTGCGCTCAACACAAAACACAAGCTAGGTATGTTCACCTTGCAGCTGGTCCATAAACCCTCCAAACAGGCAAATTCGAAGTCCTAAATGGTGAGAACCTGAGGAAGCAGTCGCTGGTGACAGCCCTGCTAAGGCACGGAGGAAGCCCTGGCCCCACCGAGCCGCGGGGTGGTGCAAGTCATGATGATTTTGGAGGTCTCTTCCAACTTTAAGATTCTATGACTTTATGACAAACAAAGGCTGTCCTGGGCACAGCCAGCGGCACGCGATGCCAGAACCCAAAGAGAGGGGAACCTGGCAAGGCTACCTCCTGAAAATGAAAAGTAGCCAATTCAAAAGGAGACTGGACTCCAGGGACTCAAGAAATGAATAAACTGGTAAAACATTCCCTGTTCTCTGTAAGCAAGCGCTACGATTAAGATACATACAGTCAAACCCGAGCCTCTCCAGCTGAGGCTGTGAGCCATTAAGGCGGCCGAAAACCAGACCAGTTACCTGCCAAGGAACCTCCCTGGCTGGCTGCATCCCGCCTCCCAGCACACCGTAGCTGCGGCTCGCCCCCTCCTCATCCCCAGGTACTGGTTTCCTTCCCAAATGCCTGGCCGCGAGGCTGCTCACAAACAATACCTTCCGAGGCTGCCTTGGCTCCCTCGCAAAAAGCAATTTCCTGCAACCTTCACACACACTAAAGAACCCGGCGCTCTCTGACATGGTTTTATTCGTCTGAACTGCCTCTTGGAGCTCCACACTGTAATTTCGGAGGCTGCTTAGCGCGGGGCTGTTCTTGCAGGGATATTTCCCCCCTAGTAATAATGATGCCACCTCTGGACAGTGACTCATTATAAACTGCAAGCACAAAATGATCTCTAATGATGAAGCTTTTCTAACGACAATTTGGAGTGTTCCCATGTTCCTAATTCATTTTTTCTTGGAGAGGTAACATAGCATTTTAGCCTCCCCTCAGTTAATGGTGTTTTCTTGGTTGTTATATATCTGCTAGGGCAAGTAATGACTTGTCAGCTCTTCAAAGAATGAGAAACCCGGAGAACAGCACTGACACAATGACAAATCTCGGTGGGAAGGGAGGGAGGATTAGAAATCTTTTAAGTATACTTTTGGAAGGAAACCTGTTTTCTAATTTTTCCACCAAGGAAGAAACCAGCATTTACAACATGAAAAAATTATTTTGTGAACTTGGAGCTGGGCTTGGAAAGGCTCCACAATAGATAAGGGACATGAGAAGAGCCTGATGGGAGCTCCTGGGCTTTGAGTTACCGAGGACAAAAGCGAGACGTGGGGCCAGAGCACAGCACTAAGGTAAGCACCCAAAGGCAAGCAGGATTTGGCATTCACTTAGCTAAAAGGATCAAATAATGTTTTGATAGGAAAACAAAAGAAAACAGGACATCAGGCTGGAGGACACGGAGCGTTATTGGAAACTTGTACATACTTCAAGCAGGATGAAGGTCTCCTCTCTGACGCTTCAGCAACCATCCCCAATCCCCTCCTGGCAAACCGCTCTCTAATTAGCACGCACTGTTCTGCTTGCTGCTTCCCAGGTTTAATTGAAGCTCTAAGTGATGCTCCTCATATGGCACCAGCCCTCAGCTCTGCGGAATTGCAGGTCCCTTCCGTATGGAGATTGTAACAGAAACGAACTACTTGTGGTCTAATTTTACTGAGAGAAAATTCCATTAAGTACCACTAGCAAACTGGCCTTATGTTAGGTATGCTCGTATCTCACAGCATTTTGGTGAAAGCTGAATAAAGCTCTGATCCACACACACGTTTGTTAAAAGCATACATAGCACAGCATTCTGTGACATCTCAAAAGCAAATCGTCTCCAGGTTGGATTTGCAGATGACAGCTGGGATGACAGAGATATCAAACCATAGTTTTCCTGTTAGGTCCCACCTGGGTTTCTGATTAGCCCTCAGTCTTGCTGCAGCGTATTTTCTCTCAGAAGATTTACACACAAGGTCATTACTGCAAACTTGTGCACTGACCACTGCCTTCTGGGACTTGAAACATGTAAATTCAGCAAAGCTAAGACTTGTTTAAACAGGTTATGTTCCCAGCCCTTGGAGGAGGGAAATAGAAAGAAAACGCTTTAAATTCCTTGGTCTTTTCTTGTCTTTCTCATAATCCTCATCTCCTTCACACTGGAGTAATGTCCTTAACGTACAGTACTGTGCTTTAATAATCCTCTCTCAAATGAGCACTAAAAATGCAATATAGTTCAATAAAATCCCTATCGCCGCATTGCAAAAAGCACCCTCCACACACTGCCTGTGGATAATCACTTCCATTTAATGGAGTTCTGCAACAAAACGCTGTAAAAGGCACAGAAGTTAGAAGTGAGCTCTTGGTGGGCAGTCCAGATCTCATCCTAGCAGTGCCTTATCTTATCGTAGGGTCGGGAATACGCCGGGGCCACAGACGCTGCCTGCAGCCTGGATCACGTACCCGGCAGCGACATGTCAAGGGCAGGAGCTGCCCAGGGAAGGAGGGGGGTCCTGGTCCCCAAGAGCAGTCCCACCTGGAAACGAGATGGCCAAAGAGATGAGGTGACAGCTGGCTGTCCAGTCATGGTTGGCACGCCGGGGTGAATGGGGAGTGTTTGCTCACTTCCTTTCTAAAACACAAAATTAAAAAACTTCCAGACACTCCAAAAGCGGCAACACTGAGCAATGCTGGGTAGGGGCCGGGATGCTTCCCAAGGACCAAGATCACCTTCTGTCTCAGAAAGCAAAGCTTTGCTCCACAGGCTTTGAACTGCAGCCACAGTCTAGTTCCTGAGACGTCTGAGTACATTTACTCTCAGATGAAAGTTGGCCGTATCTCAGATAGCGACTTTAATACAGTTTGTAGCAGACCAGAGAGCTGGCCTCTGCCCAGCAAGTGCATTTCATCTCTGCAATTTGCCTGTAATCCCATCTGGGCAAGCCACAAATACGGGCGTGCAGGTTTAGGAGCAAGAAAAACTTAATAAGCAATAAATGTGCTTGACCCAGCAACTGGGAACCACCACTGCTCTACGGCCATTTGCATTCGCTTCACGTGGGAACCTCACAAGATGGATTGAATACGGTCATACCCGAGTTATTTCAGCACAGAGCTCTTCATTGACTGCTTTCTAAAGAGGCTTTTCAATGAACAGCCCATTAAAGACAATGCAATTCTCTTAATTTGATGCTGACTTCAAGAGGTGTATGAAATATTTGTCAATATTTGGATTACCTTAATGTGTTTAGCTGAAATAAAAACGATTGCTGCAGAAATCGTTTCTCCAGTAGAGCCTCTACCACCCTACAAGGCATCCAAAACATTAAGAGTCTTCATTTTCCATTCAGCAAACGGAGTTATGGAACCAGTATGCCTATATCTTTGGCAAGCCAATTTTTAAGAAAACATTCTTTTCCTTCACAGAAGGAAGAGCAAAGAAAAAATAGACTTCTGCTTCCATTTTGCTGCATACAATTAAAAGCCCAAACCCAAGTGTTAGGATTTAGGGGGATCAAACACACGTCTTTCAGGCCATGGTGAAGGGATCCCGAGAGATGCTGGAGCTACCTAGCCAAAAGGGTCACAGCAGAGGAGGGCAGAGAGGACTTGCCAGTGCATGTTCTTATAACTTGTTATTTGCCAAAAAAAAAAAAAAGTGACTTATTAAAATGAGTGAAACCAAGTGCAAACGTACACACAAATAGCAGCAAACACATAGCAGTCTTCAGAGTTTTGGGGCAACACTTCATTTCCAGAGAACATTTCTTAACCACCAGTGTCAAGTAATGAGAAAAAAGCTTGTATTTTCCTAAATTGAACACATAGGGGAGAATGTCCACTGGCAACAGTTTGTCAAGATTCACTCCTCATCCTGCACGTTTTAAAGACGCCATGAAGCTTGCGCTAACACCGTGACTATCCCACGGGAGAAGGGCAGCACAGCGCAGGAGGCATCTATCGATATTAAGACCTCATACGCTCTCACAGAGATTGTCTCTGCACTGATGCAGACCTACAGACTTCAACAGATGTTTTTTCACTGCACGAGCAGGAGAAGGATTGAGTGTCAAGTTTGTCTGAGACCGGTCCCCCGCAGCGCCGATCCACTGAACTGTGCACCCAGTGCTAGCACAGCGTGGGACAGGCTGTACCGGTTTACCGTGCTACCCTAAAGCAAGGAAATCTACAGCACAAACTTTGGGGAGTCAAAATATTTTTATCTTCTGATATTTGGTACTTAAGGCAGCAAGAAACAAGGTCACATGCTCAAATCAATACATCAATAAGTAGTTAAACCATATTTAGAATCATAGAATCATAGAATGGTTAGGGTTGGAAGGGACCTTCAAAGGTCATCTAGTCCAACCCCCCTGCAAGGAGCAGGGACATCCCCCACTAGATCAGGTCGCTCAGAGCCTCATCCAGCCTGGCCTTGAATTTGTGCTGCAAAAAAGTTTTATCACTAGACCTTTTGTGGAAACTCTATATTCCAGATTCTGAAGCTGGAATTCAGAAGACTAAAGAGGAAAAAAAAAGGACAAGAAAAAAATTAATATGCTGAATACATCCCTTTCCCTTACGTTGGGGCACTCATCATATTAGTCTAAATCTAATTACATTTTCTTTATTATTTGCAGATCAAATTTCACACTCTCCCACCTACACCTCATGACACGCACCTACAGCTACACTGCTGAGTAGCCCATTATTTCAATTGTCATTTATTATATCCCATGGGAATTTAAGAGACAAAAAGTTCAACTCGATAGCCGAAAACATACATTTGTAACTAATTAGTATGAAGAGGAAATTTTGCTTGTATTATAAATCCCCACACTTCAGGATGTGACTACACAGTGAACTCTCCTGTGCAAAACCATACCAACTCTACCACTCCCTGCTGTCTCATCCAGCCCCAGGACTAGCTGGGACCGGCTAAAAGTTTCAACGCCCTCAATCTGTAATGAGCGATAAAGGGCAAAATATTTTCTCTTGAAATTGTCAGGCCTACTACTTGTATGAAGGAATTTAAGTGATGTTCCGAGTACTACGTAAATTAAAAATAACTTAATCAACATAACATCTAAGAGAAGAGATGCTAACTTTTACTTGCCATAAAACATCCATTTTCTCTATTTTTAATTCATTTTGTGACCAGAAAGATGACCAAAGTTCTCTTTATTTGGCATAAGCTACTGCCACACGGGTAGGAGAAATTAACACTGAAAATTAATTTCAAATCTTCCTCTCAGTTTCCAAGGTTTTAAATTAATCATTCTTCCCAATATTTTGGCATATCGGAAGAGCTTGATTAGATTGATTCCCAAACAATGACTGAGGTGACAGCTCACCAGTTTTACTGAATTCCTCTCTGGCATTTCGTGCCTACCTACTCACTGAAAACCTGCACTAGCACCAGAGAAAAGCTGCTTTACTACCAAATCTATGTGAATAGAGCGCACTGAATTTTATATTTAAAACTCCATTTCTCGAAGCTGACACACACATCAGTTCATTTCATGGCTCATATCTCTGCGTTATAACATTTACCGATATTTTGCAAACTTTGTAGATCCAAATCAAGGTAAGCCATTAGAGCCGTTTGTTAACCACATCAAACCTCCCCGTCACGCACGCAGGAACGTATGACCTTACCCAGATGGGGATAAAGGGCTCTTCTTTGAAGAGCGAGGCAGGTCCTCGGCACGCCCAGCCGTTGGACGCCGGGGCTGCATGGCTCGCCTGGTTAAGAGCAGCCGAGAGCAGAAGGTGGGAGGCACGCTGCTGGTTGGAAAGCCACTATGTCCAACCTCACCGCGCACAGCTGAGCTACACCAGTGGGCTACCGTTGGTTCTGCAGCCCCGACGCAGGGCTGTGGTCTTCTAGGGCAAGTCGGGGATGACTGAAAGGGATCAATTCAAGATAAGAGGTGCTAGCTCAGGTCACTGCTGAATAAATGACATCAGACTACTTTACAGATAATTTTATCTGTTTCTTGGATAACGTGTAAAAGTAAGGCACTAGCATGTGCAACGATTAGCGATGCCGTGGCCTCACTGGCCATGGGGCTGGGAACTCACAGCCGTTCGTCAGCAACACTCCACTGTCTTCCATTCCCATCTATTTTCTCTTTCTTTTAAAAACTTCCAGAAGAAGTGTATTTAGATACCCTGACCCCAGCAAGGACACGATGTGTGCACGTAGTAACTCCTCTGGCTGTGCAAGGTCGTTCATGGACACAGGCATCCGATCATGCCAAAACTCTTCTTTTTGCACATCTCATTGAGCAATGAGCAACTACTGGCAGATTTTAAAGACATTCCTACAGAAGTGTCAGGTTTTGACATACGCAGCGCAGCAGTGACTGGGACCGCGAGGCCCTGTCCTTGAACCAACTTTGCTACCGGCCTGTGACCAACGCCAAGGAACAGAAATGGCCCCAGTCTGGGCTTTGCTCTTTCTGCCGCTTGTCAGACGCTGCTTGGGCCAGGAATGGACCCTGCCGCTGGAGGGGGAGTTCCCCAAAAAAGTAGCTCCTTTGAAAAGTCAATAAGCTTACTTCTGTATGTCTTTCTCAGAACAAGGCAACAGTCTCTGCATAAGAAAAGGACAAAAAGAATAACATATACACAACTTCAGCAAGTCTAATCCGGTTTCATTTGCTCTACAGACTTGTTATTTTGGGGAAATAAATGTTTTTAATTAAGCTGATTGCATCATTACTTTGGTAATATTTGACTGTCAAGTGTTTTGAACGGTTCCACTTCCCTCAAGCTGCATATCCACACCAACGGCTTCAGTTTATAGTGCTGAAGCAGTTTGTTGAGTCATGCTCCTTTCCCTCTACATCCAATCTTGATTCCCCAGACAGCGTCAGTTCTCCATTTGTTAATCCATATTTAATTTTTAAATCACAAAACACTATGGTTTTAAAGATAAGCTCTTAAAATGCCCTCCTACACACTCTCTCTTGCTGTCTCCCGGGATATTGCCGATAACAAGCAAAAATCATACGCTTCAAATATTAATGAAGAAGTTGCTACTGAAAACGGGGAACTGAGAGGCCAGGTGATTACGGCGCGGAGATGGGATGTAAAATCACACCTGGAGAGAAAGGAGACTAAGGAAAGAAGAGTACTAATGGCACGGCAGCACTTTGCAAGCGTCGGATAAGGATCTATAAAAATAGCACTTCTCTTCAGCTCCAGGAGGAGCTGGGGACAGGAGGTTCCCAAATTCCTTCTTTTTGGGAACACAGAAAATGCAAAAATAACCACCAAGCTGTTGGTTTCTTGTGCTTGGAGAGTCCTTGGGACATGCAAGCAATTTACAACATGAGACTAAAGCTTTCATCCACAAGCTGCCTCACCAAAACCCAGCCACTTATTAAAAAACCCTTGAAAAATATTTACCATGGATCTATATGTCTGCCTTTGTTTTCAGCGAAATATCATTTGTATGGTAATTTCCCAAGCACCTCAAATCAAGCCTGAAAGCTGCTGTCACCGGGAACGAGAGGCGCTCCAGGTCTGTGCCGGCAGCTCCTGGTCCCAACTTCTGGCTGGGGATGCTGGTGTGGGTGATGTACTGGGGCTGTCTGGGGTCTGCACCAGCATCTCAGCACCATTTTCAACCAGAGCATTATACAACCCTTACCATATGGAAAAAGACTCTTATTTTATACCTTTTCAAAGAGGCCGGAGGTGAGATGGGCACAAACACTCCACCAAAGGTCTTGTCTCTGTGTAACGTAATGGGAAGTGAATTTCTGGGGCGCGGCTGGAAATCTGCCCTCTGTGCTTGTGTGACAACCTTAAACCCCTCTTCCTGAAGTCTGTCAGAGAGGAACCCTTCGAGAGCTCTGAATTCCCCTGAAAACACCTGGTTGGAAGGGATGGAGGCTCTCCATTCACACATTTTTCAGGAGTGCCATGGGCTGCAGTAACCAGTGGTACCTCCGGGCTCGCTCAGAGGGATAAAGGCAGAGGAGTGCTGCTCTCGGAGTCTCTCAGTAAAGCTTTTAAATGCAAACTTGATTTCTGTTACACCAGAAAAAGACTTCTGTTAAAACTAAAGTGACTTTGATAATAAATTTTGATTAGCAGTACTATTCACAAAATACTAAAATAATCTGATGGATAAGGAGAATGTCAGCTGAAACAGCAGAACACGCAAATCCTCAGCCTGATTTACAGATCTTGGAAGCATATCTGGAGTAGTTCCTTCAGCCTTTCACTCCATATTTTTTATTTTTCCTTTAAAAGTTACACTGCCCAGGAGACCTTTTTTTTGTAGATCCTTTTTAATTACTGGTTGATTCACATATGCCTTTTATTAGGGTTAAGGTCACTGTCACTAGACACCTTTGTCTTTCAATTATCAAACCAGTAATATCTAATTCTGAGCTCCTTTATTAAAAATTCTATATTCATTTTCTACAAGAAAAAAAAGCATTCCAGGCTTACAGCTGATTATTTATATGTCTGGTAGGACAGTCGCATTTGTCCATGTCATGAATTCATCCTTCAGTCACCTCTGGAAAATGAGGATGCATTTATGTCCCTCTGCTTACAATACCAAGGCAGTGAGCTGCAGGAGATCTGTACAGCTGTCACTCTCCGCAACTGGATGGATGGCACCACTATTACACAAAAACGTTTACCCAGGTATGGGTCCCTGAAGACCTCTTCCATAAGGATGGTAGGACAGCAGGAAAATTGAGTGATAAGACGATGGCCAAATGAAAGGTGGATTGTCCCGCCCCATCCCACTGAAGAGGTTGGTGGCACTGTCAGATGCCATCACCCACCCCCAACACGAGACCATCTCCTTGACAAAGTCAAGGAAGTAATTCCCAAATGGACCATTTTTAAACAATGCCTTATGATCTCTCAAGATCATTGACATTCTAGCCTTTCCCTTCCCACAGACTCTTAGAAAAAAGGCTGTTTCATCCTATTATCATTATTTTAACTTGATTCAGTAGTTTGGAAACATGATGTACTGTTTGCTTTATCCAGCAAATGCAGAGTTCAAAGATTTTCATGTCCTCCCACTGGGTTTAGAGAATACTAATACAACCTCTATTTCAAAGCTCTGAGCTCGTGTAGCACAGGATGGTGTAGAAAAATAATATTTTTTTTGCCACATTTCAACTATGTAATGGAAGTTTTCGCAGTTTTTAAAATAAGGGCTTTCTTTTAAGACAACTCTCGTGAGCTGGAGGCAGAAATACGAAATATTTTTTAAAAATTATTTCATTCCTAAAAAAGTACATGGATGCTGCCGAAAACAGGAGAAGAAAAGCTAACATTCAGAATCTCATTTCTGAACCCGCACACCATGATCTCCCATCACCCCCTAAAGTATGAGATGCTCTCATTAATTTGATGGAGTGTGTGTCAGGACAAGGAAAGGACATGAGGGGTCGAATCCCCCACACTGGTTTGTGTCCCATTCTGCTTTGCCATCGGAGAGACAACTTCTACCAAAGTATGAGCTCCCATCCACCCTGCAAGGAGGAACGTGCTTCAAATGTTTACTTCTTTTTAAATAAATAAATGGAATTCTTAGAATGATGGTTCAAATGACTCCCTTGAAGTCAGTAAAATGGAGCATCAGCAAAAGGGCATTATGTTGCAACACTCAATCTCATATTTCCTAATATCCCCTGACAAAAATACATTTTAAAGCTTCATCAAACCTCACTTATCAGATGTCCTCAAATAATGTCATTCAAGTTCATTAAAAAAATATTGCAGTTCACAATAGTATTTGAATTCAAAACACAAGCTACTTAAACCCTCTTACACACACACTGACAGAACTGGAAATGCACTTTGAGAAGATAAACAAGGGTATATTCATGCACTATTTACAACGCTATCACTACTGGCACCGCCACGGCTGTGGTGTGTCAGCATTTAAACCATAAAACCCTTTAAATCTCAGCTACTAACACTACTTCAGATGAAACGCTGCAGAGGGCAGGAGGCTTCTTGGTTTTCCTCATAACTGAAAGACAAAAAAAAGCAGAATAATGGGAGGACTTTCTGGTTTCGATAGAAGGCATGTTGGTGTGTGAACACGCAACTCTTGCATGCAGCCTACATGGAAGGGATTCAAAAGAAATAATTTGTATATGCACATCTTTTAGATTCCTGAAGTGATTTTTGCACAAAAGTCATGAGCATGTGTGTCTAGCAACACATCAGATAAGAACATCGAATTTAGTGAAGTCATATTTAGTAAGCTTTTGTTTAAAAATTCAGATGAAAGCAAAAATTGGAGACTCTGTGTTATTATAACGTCACCAAACTGCCTATAAATCCTGTGATAGCAAGGAGAGAGACATGTAAAACTTAGCGTGGTGCAGGGCTTCACGACACAGAGCCCACACAGGATTTAAGAGCAGTGGAGCGGGTTCAGTGTCAGACACCGTGAGACCAGCTGAGAACACGTTTTTCTGGTACTTTCCTTCTGTCCCTCTCCAGAAGCAGAGCCCCACACACCGGGGAGAGGCAGGAACGCACAGGTAGCTCAGCTGAGATTACATTTCACAGTACAACCGCACTGCCAAAATATTCACATTAGCTGCGAGTCCCTTGTCTGATAGACTACAAATAGGAAGGAGGAAAAGCACGATACACCATCTCATCTTGCTTCAAAATCTTTAACCCAAGTTTTACTTAACACATGGTTTCATCAAGGTGAGAAGATTATTTTTTAAAAATTAATTTCCCTAAGAAACCTTTTCAAATGTAAGCCATTTAAAGAGATAATTTTGTCTTCATCCTCCAGGAATATTATTTACGAGGATTATCTTTATCAGGGAAATGATCACCGGCAGCTGAACATTTTTATCTCACTCTGCCTCACCAGGGAGCCGCTCCAACCGGGCTTCCTCCCCTGAATTCCCTCACCATCGCCTCCCCGCTATTAGCTTGGCATCTTCAACCTGCTTTCCCTTAAAAAATATCTACTGGAATAAAATATCAGGATAGTATGAGGCTAAAATCAGGAGGCAATGCTTTTATCCGGAGGATATGCTAAGAGGTGAACACAAAAGCGGGGGAGGGCTGAATTAAAGGAAGAGTTGCAGTGAAGTATTTTCAATTATGGAGCAAAATTGTTTGAACATTTTTCCTTCTTTGCATACCTGGGTTTTTTTCTGCATTTTTTCCTCCTCTGCTTGTTTACTAGGAAGCGAGCTCAAATGGCTTGAAAAGAGATAAATTAAAAAGAATAATTGAAAACAGAAAGGGAGGGTGAGGTGGGTACGGGACTGTAACCATGAAAGAGTGATGGAATTAAAACCCCACCTCACTTCAGTGCCACGCCAGGAAAGGGGCCATTCAACCCCACAGTGAGCGACACAGAACCCACAGCTCTGTGGGACAGAAAGACCTCGGTAGTCCAATGGCTTTGGGAATTAAAACCTTTCCTGGCACACGGCATCGGGAACAGGGTCCTTCCCCCCAGCATCGCTTCCAGTCAGCATGGTCTCTGGTTTGTTGTTGGGTTGTTTTTTTTGTTTGGGTTTTCTTTTTTCTGAAGATGACATAATGCATTCTGCACGCTCTTTAAAAAATAATGATGTTAAATATGCAGTAATAACTTCCTGGTAATAGAGTTACTCTCTCTGAATAAAACCAGCCCTCTTTCACAGGAAACCTTCACATAAAACAGACCAGACAGCCAAGAGAACCCCTTCATCACGACCTCTGTGAGATAACTACAAGGCAGTTTTCAGAGTGATGGTGTGTTTTCCTTCTTTGTTATCTTTATTAATACCTCACTTCACCTCTGACGTGTGACAGCTCTTCTCCTTCAGGAGAATTACATTTTTATGCTAACTAGGCTGAAATGCGTGAGGAATGTAAATCTTTGTGTTTTGTGGTCTAGGAGGAGCCTTGGCCCGAGGCAGACGCCTCACCATGGGGCGGTTCTGAAGAGCCAAGATGCTACTATGGGATAAAAGCTCTTTCTCCTTCCCTGGAAACAGGCAGTACCCAGCGCTGGGGCAAATTTGTTCCCAGTCACTCTGGAATAAGTCAACACATTTAATTCTAATTTCCAGTTGTGTAATTTGGAATTTGTAGCTGCCCACTGAATTAACAGAGTGCAATTAGACCTTGCAATTAGCCCTCACGTGGCATGTTTTTCTCTGCCCACGCAGAAACATCACATCCTACATTTCAGCAGCTCCAGGCGAGCCTCCGGGCCGCGGCAGCACCCAG
Source organism: Ardeotis arabs (assembly GCA_011801015.1). Lineage (NCBI taxonomy): Eukaryota > Metazoa > Chordata > Aves > Otidiformes > Otididae > Ardeotis > Ardeotis arabs. The sequence goes on along the minus strand of JAAGAY010144612.1, from coordinate 93,270 downwards.
ACCCGCGGGATCTGGCCAGGCTCTCCTGCTCTGTCCCTGTTTCTGTTCCACCACGTAGAGACCCGAGGCACACGTTTGCATCACAAGCGGGATTGCTCCATCAGCCTTTCTCCCTGGCTCCAACCTAGCGCACCCACTTCCCTTAACACAACACTCCTGATCTGGTTTTATTGCCAAAAGTCCTGGTGAGGGACCCTCCTGGTGCCACGGTGTACATCACACGCATCTTCACACTCACCGCCCCCAGAGCCAATGAGCTGCTGCCCAGCGGCTGTCAAGTAAAATTAACTGACAGCAAACCACAATAAGAATATTTCCCAAACAGCGCGTGTCAGACAGACTGGCACTGGAAACCTCAGAAAGTCCAGAGACCTCTGAAGGAATTCATCAAGTAGTCAATTCATCCACTCAAATATAGAAATAGGGTTTTTAAAATTAAAAAAAAAAAAAAAATGAAAACAACAAACCAATTCAACAAACCAATTCACAGGTTCTAATTAAGAGGGAAAGAGATCTTTTTTTTCCCCGTTCCTTTTTTCTCACATTTCACAACAGTCACACAGAGCTGATCTACATCCTGTGCACAGATAAACTTCTGCTCTATGACTTCAGCATCTCTTAGCCAAACCCCAGAGAGCTCGAGGGTAGAACCAGAATCCCACCCCCAGTGCAGAGCCAAGTTCAAGACAGCTGTGCAAACCCATTTGCCACCTGCATCCCGCCCAGCTGTGGTTACAGTGCCAAACTCTGCTCAGCCCAGGGGAGAGGCTGAGATTACAGAAATGGTTTGGGAGCACGTCCGCACGCCCTGGATCAGTTTTCCCACTTGCCCTCTTAGCACACGCTCTGGCTCTCTTCACACCACTGCAGAGCAACCAGCCAGCACACAGATTTATAGACAGAAATGCACAGCATGTCACTTATTTAAGTCATATGAATATTCATCATATGAATACGATGAGATCTAATTTAAAAAAAAAAAAAAAAAATCTTAATAATAGCATTTCACCAACGGTTGAAAGAGAAACGGAAACACTTTTTACCTACCAAAACATGGAGTTCACTGTTCTGTGTTTCCCCTGCCACAGCTGAGGACATCACTAACACCTAAAACAGAGCAAAGAGCTGCACTTGCATATTAAATGTCTAGTGACAAGACGTAGAAATAAGAGCCATTTACATCATCTCTCTCTTATGGCACATATTCTAAAGCAAGTATAGGACTTCAGCTCAAGGAAAACACCTTTTTTCCACACCCACTAAATAAGCGTGGGGCAAGGATTGCTTTCTAATGTGCATTTACTGGGGAGAAGTGAAACGAGCCCTGAGGGGCAGCGGGGTGCTGGGTGCTGAGCACAGAGTGGGGCATGGCTGGGGGTCCCGGCTCAGCGAGCATCCTCCTGGGAACGTGTCCTCCCAGGCAGCTCGAGCACCGCAACAGGCAGGTGACGGTCCATCCAAACTGCCTGTGACCGTGCCACAGAAGACACTGAGATCCTGTGGGCACTCTGCCAAACACTCATATCTCCCCAGCATTTCTACCCAAAGACCAGACAACATTAAAGGTGTTCAACAACAGTTGAAATATGAAATATTGATATAATATATAAAAGAAAATCAGCACTTCACAGCCTACATCACGCACAGTTGAGTCTGCAGGAGATTCTCCCTGTATGTCAGTGAATATGTTGGCACAAAAGCCAAGAGAAAAGACTCAGGAAGAAAAACAAACAGGGAGAACTGCAGAAGCAGAAGGGACAAAACAACAAAACAATTTTGTTAGCGCAGATTCGCTGCACATACTGGCGGCTGCTGGTAACCAGTAAACACCAGCCTTCGCTGTTGAAATGTATGCTGTTTGCAACCCCACTGAGCAAACGGATCACAGCTTTGACGCACGCTTAATAATTCTTCTTTATCAGTTCCACCTTCTGAGCGGGTTTGAGATTTGCTAATATACAACAGATTGATTGATGCTTCTTTTTTTTTTTTTTGAACCAGACACACAGAATAGCTTAAAATTTCTATCAAAACTAGATAGAAAAACAAATTAACAGAGATAGCAACATTCAGGTGAAAAAAATGACAAACAAGACTTGTTTGCAGCTATAGCTTTGCTCTGAAGTTGGCCAGGCAAAACCACGGACCAGTTGGTGCTTTTTGAGACAGGTTGTGTCTCATTAGAACCTCCCGGGTCATTTGCTGCCTTATATCCTACTCCTCCCAGTAACCCGTAACCCATTGCAAGTGCAAGCTCCCTCTGGTAAGAATCACGCACAGAGAATTTTCCTGATCCTGAGGAGGAAGCCAGACGCGGTGAAGCGCTGCTGCGGACTGCAGCAAAAAGCTGTTTTCTCCACCGCCAGCGCTGTTTAAGGAGCCCTGAGGTGGCCCCCGCGCATCACCGACTTCTACCCATGGCGTTGCTCCAACGCTGCCACATGTTGGCTGGAGAGCAGCGATGCATGAAACGCGCTGCTAAGGAAATTAGAAAATAATAATAAACGGAGCCATTCCCCTTTGTGGCCAATTTTCATTTCGCTGTACCTGCACAGAAAAGAGCGATCAAAGCAAGCTATCTGCTACTTGCCAATTTGAAATGACTTCAGCAAGCAGTCTCCCAGCTTCCAGTGATAGATGTCCAACAAAACAACCTCCTAATCTCCACAAATTGTTGGTAAGAGCTACATTAAACCAGCCTGCCATCAATCTTTGTTCTTTTTGCTGTAATTCAACTGGATGGACTACCTATAAGTACTTAGAAGAAACAACTGCAGTAAGCTGCTAGCATAAAAGTAAAGCTAGCAACGCAAACGAGAGCTTTACTTCCAGAAATTCAGCACCTGCATTCCACTGCTACTATTCCAAGGGGAAATGTGAGGAAGGAAAGACAATAGCGAGGGCGGTTTCTTCTTGTCAGCATTTCAAAATGCATTGCTACACAGTGTTTTCCCCCTTCTTACATCCATCAAATAATTTCCCTGGACAAAATTGTAAAAGCTTTTTTTTTTTTAATGGTAAATTAATTAAATTAAAAAACAAAGCCCCACCTACTGTAGCCCTCTGGCTCCAGGCTAGCTCTGTGCCTGAATGATTAGTGTTGACTCACATTCAATTTATCACGAGTTCATCAAAGGTGAAAAGGTTAAAAATGTCAGTGGCACTGACCATAACTTCCAAACTCCAGTGAATCTATTTGGATTTTTGCCTGCCAGCTGGAATATGAGCTAAAGTGTAATTATAGCCCTCCTGCTAACAGCTAAAAATGACTCCCAGGGGTCAGTCCAGTGATACTGGAATGGTTTGATGGGTTAACCTCACTTAGTTTTTACTTAGGCCACTGATGCCTATTTATTTCATGAGAGGATTTCATCTTTGCTACACTGTATTTTCTACTGACAGGTTTTCTGTCTGGTCTTTTCTTCCTTTATTTCACAGAAATAGAATTCAAAATTAAATAGCAAAATATCCATGATTTTGCACCAAGTTTCTCCAGTCATCTTAAAAGCGGTGGTTGACCTGGCCAGTTCAAACTCTGTCAGCCAGTTTGGTCAGAAGATGGATTAGAGATACAGATCAGGGATCTCCTGTGTCCATGGTAAATCAGGATGAACAACACTGAAGTCAAGAGAGGCAACCCTATGGCAAAAAAATAAAAAAACCCTTCAAAAAGGTGAGTGGGCTGCCCTCATCCCTTCGGAGGGATGGAAGAGATGCTGACTCTGAGCAGATGCATGCGCTCCCTGGGGAGCACCATGAGCAGGTATGTGCATGTGAAAAAGGGTCCTCATTATCTTATTAAAAATTCCTGAATTGTTGCAACTCTAAACTTCCTGATCCCTCAAACTCATCCTCAAAACCAGCGCTCTGGCGAGAAGGCTCACCTAGGGACTGAAATGAGCTGAGACCACGGTGAGGTACAGCATGCAATAGTTTTGCTTATCATACAAGTCCAAGCTCAATTTTCAAGCAGAAGCCACCTCCTTCATCTCAGACAACTCATGGAGGAGTCTGTCAGACATGGAGAGCAGGAGGAGAAAACTTTCATAACTAAGGCCATGATTAATTCCTTCGCACAAGTACGTGCTGCTTTTTTAGACATAGTTATTCAGCTGCCTTGACAGAACTGTCTTCAGTTAGAGATAATTTTGTGAAGATTTATGAGATTACAGTAATCCGGCTCTCGTCAGTACATCTGTTCCACAATGAAGTATTTAGACATGTGGTCAGTGGAGCCAAACCAACCTGCACCCGTGTGAAGGTTATGGGCTGTGCACTGAGGGAACGGTGCGAGAGCATCCTTCAGATGACGAAGGCTCTTTAACCCATGCTATCCTGTTAAAACTCAAGAGGGGGCATTTTAAGTAGGATACTGCCAACATTTAAGCTGTCATTACATTTGTTATATAAATTTTATAATTACGAGTCATCCTAAAAAGTTAGTTAGTTGGGCTTTCCAGCCAGGTGAGTGCAGCTTCATGAGTCACCCTACGCTGGAGCTAACGGCACCTGGAGGACCGTGGGGCTGGGGCCAGCCACAGCTAAAATACCAGCGGCGTAATCACTCCAGCTTTACAACACTGGCACCAGTGGACCCCACAAAAGAGAAATAAAAGGTTTACATTACTCCACAGGAACTTGCTGCTCATTAGAAATCTCTCCCTTAAGTCTTAATGCATAATGATGACACATAGTAAAACTTCTTAAAGTTAAAAATTAGGAGCCTATAAAGGAACATTCCAGTCCTTGCAGGAGAGTTTAAAAGCTCTTCAGACAGGATTGACTCTGTCAAACCTACTTTTTCGAGATGCAGAATAGGTCATACCACACAAAGCGCCGTTTGATGGAAGTTTCCATCTACTCCCAAGAACTGCTTTTTCCAAATCTGAAGAGAACATAAGAAATAATATCCAAGACAAAGGACTATGAGGCCACAGTCAGCTTGCAAATTTGGTTAAATCCAAATGAAAGTGAATCTGTTCAATAGCGCAAAAGCTGTTTATTGAGAATTTACTGTCATCCCAACAGTATTTCCCCAAAACGAAAAGAAGAATAGGATCACGCACAACAGAAACAAGGAAGCAGACATTTCTGTGGCTTCATTAAGGATCTATACGCCTGCCTTCCTGAAATGGGGGCTGATTGCGCCTGGAGCATCTGAGATACTTTAAAAAAAAAAAAAACAACAAAACCTAGAAAACCATTCAAAAATCATTTGGTAAGACAAATATCAAGGAGGTTCTACCTGTGTCTTTGAAGAAGCCAAGATCTGGCGTCAGTGAGGAATGGGGATCAACCAAAAAAGTTTGTTTTCCAGTAAAGTGAAAATTTATTCTGATTGCATTAAATACTCTTGGTATTTGCATCTGAAATCCAATTCTAGAAATGTGTTATTCCTGCCTCTAAATCTATCGGAGGCCTGAGGCACCACCAGCTGAGCAATTCCCCAAATCCCAACGGACAAAGGACAGGACAAGCCAGACCATTTATTTCCTGTCTCAGGAACACATTACGCAGGCAAAGCACACCGGCAGGAAAGCATGCAAGCACTCACTAGATTCAAAACAATTTGCTGAAAGATCTAAGAATTTTTGACAATTCCTTTAATGTTTAAATAATTTTCTTATTTACTCTTTCTTCAAAGAACTCATTTTACCAGGTGTTAGTGTATCTTATATGGTAAACTAGCTGCTCCATCTCTTCTAGGAGAAACCCTACGAGCGCTCCTATGGTCCTCACAGCATCTCCTAGATTGTGTACCATCAGCTTTGCCCCTGAGTCAGAGGCGAGCAGGTACCAGGTCCTTTCAGAGCTCAATCATATCTCCAATTTCTTGAACAGAAAAAGACAGATTGTTTTCCAAAGGCATTAGTCAAAAGACTTGCAAACCCAACCACTCAGGCAAAATGAGAGATAATCTAAAAAAAAAAAAAAAAAAAAATTCGCACTGAATTTGCTGTAAATTATCAGCATCATAGCAGTTATCTATTTTTATACTACTTTAACACATCTATTTGTTTCAGGTGAATGACAATCGGTATTTTTACCACCATTATTCGGTAGGGAGTCTGGAGGTGAGGTGAGGAAAATAGTGCTGAATAGTGCCTAAAGAATAGTTTCTGCATCAAACACAGAGTTGGTGTCTGTGATATTCTTATTCAAAGCTTCTTTTATCTTCTGTTGATTTTTCTTTGGCAAGGTCACTTGTGATAACAGATCTGGGTCCTGGTTGACCTACATAACAATACTTCTAGTACAGAAAGCAAACACTGCCTTTTACATTTATGTTCTACAAAAATAGTGAATGTACATGGTTTGCTTGGTTATCGTGCCACTCTTGAGCTATAAAAATCAAATTTGAAAAAATGTTCCAGACTTGTCCAGCTCGTAAGCCAAATTTGCAGATCTGTTTTTTCAACAGAAGGACATCACAATGAAAAATTGTCTTATTGTCTCATGTGGAGGCATAAATCGTATTGCTTCTACAGTCAGATGACACTGAAGAACTCCAGTCCACAGGGCCAGCCATCGCTGACCTACGGGAAGGAGGAGACAGAACCTCTCCTTCAGTCCCTGCCAATATTTATCAATTTAGCACAGGAAGCAAACATGGTAAGATAGGAAGACAGATGCACCAACATCATTTCAAGCCTTTTTCCAATTATTCTGTTACCCTCAAATTGTCATAGATTTTTACTTTCTGTCTGTCTCACTGCCTCTTTCCATAAAATTCAATAGCAGCACCACCTTCCTGCTATTTCCCAAACAGCACAGAACCATCGCACTCAGGTCCATGCTTTAAACCAGTGTAGTAAGTAGAATAACTTTGGTTATTTGGTCGAATCATATCTGATTTTTAAAAAGGTACGAAAGATGTGCACGTAACTCAGCTGGCAATCCTAGAACATGCTGTTTGCAAAACAGTCATTTTCACAGCTTTATTTTGCAACAGCCTTCCCATAGACCCCCATATCCACAGGGATACATAACGTGTGTGGCATCATGTTGGGAAGGACACAAAGGAGGTGAAGCCTCCTCTTTGGCCGGGGAGGGCCGGGCAAATGGAGCACGTCCCTGAAGTGCTGGATGCACACACAGCACTGGCTGAGCAAAGCCAGGGCAAATGGGATTCTGCAGCCCTGGTAGGAGAGCAATGTACTGCCGAGAAATTATCCCAAATTGCAGGCATAAGACTAGCAAGAGCCTGGCAGTGAGCCTATCCTGCGCAGCGCGCTGCCCACACTCATTATTCGTACCCATTTTAAGCCTTGCAACTGTGAACCCAACTATATTATTTCTCAAGCATCGAGCATCATCTCCTCCCATTAGCCCAGCACGGCTTTGTCTGAACAAGCCATCCTCCAAGGACCTGCAGACCCGAAGGTGACCGGCCTCAGAACGGTCTTCTCTCTTTTAAGAGTAGAAAAAAGTGGAGCGCTGCAGCCAGACCACGGCAGAGGGGCAGCCAAGACTCTTCTGGGAGAGCAGGAGCTACTTGAAATAACAAGACGATCCATCATAAAGAAGGTCATCTCCCCATGGATGAGCCATAGGGGTGTGCCCCAAAGCCTGCTCCGGTCATACAATCATAGAATGGTTAGGGTTGGAAGGGACCTTTTCAAAGGTCATCTGTATCCCTTTCGCTGTCCATGCTCCGTGAGCAGAAAAGAGATTAAAATGTCACAGGAGATTCAGCTATGGACTTGCAAACATGAGATCCGAACGACGAGCCCAGAGCTCGTTCCTGGTTTCCAGTGCTCTGTCTCTACCTAAGTTAACGACATTCAGCTCACGATTCAACGTTCATAGGCTTATGCGTTCATAGGCATTGCTTTTCCCAAGGAAACCAAAACCTAAAAACTGGCCATGCAACAGGAAAACAAATGCTGAAAAATAAATTACTGAAGAGCTTAAAAACTGGTATTCTGCATATATTCTGATTTGTTACAAATCTTGAGGCTGTAGCCAATAAATGTATTTCACCACTGAGGGAGCACGCAGCAGCACCAGACACAGAACTACAGCTGAGCAGAGTCAAAGAACTAAAGAGAACAGGAGAAAATTGTGACCTGCCATCACCCAACTGCTCTGCTTTTTGGGAAGAGAAAAGCCAAAGAGGACAAAACAATTTAGAAACAAACATCACAAAAGGATACGCCTGCCAAAATAACACGTACACCTATTCCAATGCCGAAACTTTAATCCATCTCTGTTCATCTCCGTTTCCTTACCTTGGCATTTCCCATCCTTCCTTTTAATCCTTACAGAGAAACCATTTCTCCCTGTCAGTAATCTTGTTTATTTTCATAAAGAAGTCAGTAACTAAAACAAAATCCTGTGAATCAATTGTTGACTCTAAACTGAAGAGAAATTCCCATAGGCAAAATTTTTAGTATTCCGTAAGCAGGACTAATTCAATTAACACCAGTCAGAAGAAGATTATGAAAGCTACAAAGTGATACACTTATATATGTATACAATAAATAAAAATTACATGTGAAGGAACAGTCTTTGTTCCAGGTAAGAGCTGTATGTTTTGTATTTTGTATTTCGATTACTGGTATAAAAATCTGACTATGCCCAGAGATCTTTTCTAAATATATCAAAGTTTCACAAACCCCCAAACATGCACGCTCCTCAGGTACAACTTTACCTAAAAAAAGTAATGTTTTTCCCCAAATTCCAGTTGCTGACTGACTCTCAGCTGTTTCCACCAGGAACATGACCCACCACAGCTGCACCAGCTGACAGCGGCTTTCGGGGAAGGAGTGTGCAGCAGGGAAGAAAAGGCTTTTGCTCCAGTTTCGGAAGAAAATAAGCACTTGCGATGTGAAACATTATGAGAGCTCAAGATAAAGATGAAGGTAATTACCTCTTAATTTTTGCATTTTATCTGCAGATCCGATTGGGTCCAAAATTTCATAGCCAGTAGGCCTACAGCGTACACTGCATATGGAAAACAAAGCGTGTGAGAGCGGCGCACCCTGATTGATGTCTCCCAGGGCTACAGGCAGTACTTTAGAGAGAAAGGTGGCAATAAAAATGCCCAAGAGGGCAAAAACCCCAACGCCTGCACACTACACTAAATAGGCTGCAGGCCCACCAAAGCTAATAGCGCTATTGGGTGCTTAATGCTTTACGAGTTTAGGTTAATGAGTTCAGTGTCTCATAGGACCACTCCTTACATTTCCCTGCACTGACATTTTTACTGCCAGTTTGACTCCAGAATGCGTTTACAAACTTTCAGACATATGTGCAAACAAAATTTTAGAATTGTGTGCTTTAAATTACTTTTTCTTTATTTAAATCATTATTAGCTGTTGCTATGGCAGAGTTATCTTTGTCTGTTAATTAGGAACCATACACATGCAAAAACACCCTTTACCCTTCTTTTTCCTCTGTACTAATTCAAACTCTTCATAAAGCTCATGAAAAGAAAAACGCTAGAAGATCAAGGAAGTGGAAAGCAGCTTGTCTTGTGGATCACCCATGCGAGGAGAGAATTCAGGACTGCCCGTGAAAGACTTTTCTGAAGACTGCACAAACCCTGAGCACAATTAACCCAGCTATGGAGTCTGAAAGATCTTGTGCCAGAAAATGCCTCCTCCTATTTTTCTTTGGCTCAAAACCAGAGGTTAAAAAACCCAACCAACCAACCAAAGAAAACCCTTGGCCATTTGGACATGAATTAAAAGTTGAAAACGTGAATTGAAATGAAATTAATGTGAATTCTTGAGTTAGCCGGTCCAGCTAATCTGGCTGGTTTTGTTTCAGAACCTGAACACATTGTGACAACCTGAGCACCAGAGAGCATGACTTGCCCTAACTGGATAGGTCTAAGAATATGGAAAGTTTTCAGAACAAGTCTCATCTTTTCTTTCCTGTAAAAAGCATAAAAATTTTCTGCCTTGAGTTTTCCTTCAGGCTAATTTAAAATTCAAGATCAGCCAGAGCAAAGCTAAACTTTTTCATCAACATGCACTGAGAGAAGATGAAGTTCCACATTCACATCATTTTTGCCAGAAAACTGAACTTGCAGTAAAAATTACATACTTTTTATAAATGTGTGAATTAAGGCTAACTAAAACTTTAAACTCAAAATAAAATGCTAGTTAAACAGGCATATGGATAGATCCTGAAACACAAGGCAAGCACCAGCACATCTCACAACACACTGATTTTGCACAGCCCTGCTATATTTGACTGCATCTTGTGTCTAACAGTCCCATCTACCAACGAGACAAGGCTCTGCAGCCTCTTCCAGGAGGATCTCAAGGCCATTAAGTGAACACATTTAGAAGCCTAAACCTGAAGTAAACTTACACCACTCTGATGTTGCCCTTCGGGACGTTGAAACAGTGTGGTAAAAAATTTCACTGACTCCTTTTGACCTCAACCAGCCTCAGAATATTCCACAAAATCTTGGCCAAAGCCCTGAACTCAACCCACGGCAGAGCTGCAGATTCAGCCTCCAGCTCTCACTGGTGCTGGATGTTTGACCGCAGGCCATCGCTAGTGGACTGGAGCAAGTCCAAGCATGTTCTGAACAACATGCAGCATGTCACTTGAAAAATAATGAAGTAGAGGCTCGGGGAGTTGCCTTTTTTTTTTTTTTTTAAATGTCTTTAATTATTATTTTAAACATAAGGGTAACATCTGGTCCAGGCAGCCTGCCAGGCAGCAGACTGGACCAACTGGGTGGTCTGCACACAAGCTCGGCCACTGGGTATATAATTTTGATAGAGCAATGGTGTATTCTTACTGCTCTCGTACATCCTTACTCAGCAGCTCATTTCTAAATATTTCATATACCAGACAAATAGGTCATGGCAGCATAGCACCAAACATCTACTCGGCTTGCTCCCTTTCATTGTCCACAGGCACTCAGCTGCTCAGCATTCCACATCCTATCTCATCGGGTTCACTCCAAAGGCCAGCCAGGGACACCTCCCCACGCCTCCGGCACGCTGACCGCGCACCCACCTGAGCTCGGTGAGAGACACGCTCCTACGTACACACACAATCACACACATGAACTCCGAGGCAAAGCAGAGGAGGAGAAGTCACTGCGTCACCACGCAGACCCTTCTCTGCAGTGATTTTAACCTCAGCCTGTTGAGGAACACCTCCGCCTCCGTGATGATGCTTGTGTCTGGGTTCAGCTAGCACAAAGATGAATTTCTAGACTTCTTTATTCGCATCCTTGAAAGAATAATGAATACAAAAATCTGCAGAGGGGAGCAGCAGTCTGTACAGCCCAACACGACTGTTAGAGGGCCTTATGCAACAGTCAGTAATAAAAGAGCTTACAGAAAAACAGCATTTTCAGTTCCTTGAGATAAACATCGCGCACTACCGTGTGACTGACTTGCACAATATTCAAGGCAACACGAGGATTTGCTGCTGCAGACTCACTGTGCAAAGCTGGAAGCTGCTCCAGAGAAAGCTGAAGACCTTACGGCAGGTCTGGGTTTTATCAGGTCCTTTTTCGATCACTGCTTCCTTCCACCAAGATGCAATCTGTACGGCCACTCTGCCCTTTGTCTATCCAACAGCTATTTGATTTGTTTTAGAGTAAATCATTTACGGTAGATTTAATTTCTCGGAACTGATAATGAGTGTAGCTAGATATGGATCCTTTCATTTAAAAGTCGTCTTTGCAATTTAATCAGCCTTCTCGGCCTCACCACCAGCTTGAAAGTCATGTGGGGTGGTTGGAACAGTGAATAAAGAAAAAAAAATTAGATTAATGATTTTATCAGAAATACTGAGCTGCTCTCTATAATCAAGTACAACTGTAATGCTCACTCTCAACATACTCTTACTTCTCTGGGGAAAAACTACGTCTCTGTAAGCAACCTCGGGGTTTGTCCAGTGCTGAGGAATGACATCCCTTCCCTCCCCGACCAGGCTCGTTTCCATCCTGCAGCACAGGGGGTCCTATCCCTGTGCGGGAAATCAGGAGAGAAACACCACTACTGGCATGGATTTTCCCATTCCTAAGCTTCTTATAGAAACGTTTTTATGAAAGATGAGATGCAACATTCACAGCCACTCTGAGGATCATCAGGCAGCCTGGCAGGATTCACAGACTCCTGGAATGGTTTGGGTTGGAAGAGACCTTAAAGATCATCTGGCTCCAGGTCCCTGCCATCTCATATCTGCCCCCGTGCCGCACAGCACAAACATGAAAAACCCAAACATCAGATTTTAATCTTTTCCTGTTCATATATTTCCACATTTGACCAAGTTCAATGTATTTCCTTGTTTTATCTTCATAGAACACGAGTCTTTGAATATTTACATAACAATTACTGAAAAGAGTGCATCAATTCAAAGGAGAATAGTATAATAATATTTTATTTAAACAATACGGAAATGAATAATGTATAGTATCTTAACTGGTGACCGAACAGCTTCCCTTTAAACGTATTTGATTTGGGGCTGGAAGCTCAGAAAACGAGCTGGCAGAATCAAACAGCTTATCTCACTGAAAGTTGTCATTTTTATAGAAGAGTTAATTTTTCAAGAAAGCCATCAGCTGCCAAAGCAATGAGACATTTACACTTGATAAGGGTGTTTAAAGACTTGCAAATAAAACTTTCACCATTCCACTATAATAGGATTAGAAATTTCTCGAACGGCTCCAGGAGCTGGAATTTTGCCCTGAACAACAAAATATATGCCCCCAGACCAAGCGGAAGAGAAACTGGGGTGAATTTCCACAGCGAAGGTACTCAGGCGTGGAAGAGCCATTAAAAATCCTTCCCTGTAAGTCAGCAGAGCCGGCAGCCCCGCGCTGCAGCATGCAGCTCCCTGTGCTCCCCTGGCCCCGTGGCACCGTCTGCGGTGGGACAGCACACGTGCTGGCTGCCCAGGCACCGCACTCCCAACAGAGCCGCTGTCTTGGAACTGCTCCGCAAACGCTCTGGGTTTGTGCCACGTGGTGTTGCTCAGAAACACCCAAACTCCAACCCGAACATCACTGGGTACCACCCAGCAGCAATGCACGCAGTGCCGCTGGCTCAGCCCAGCCGTAAGCAGGACCACCACCACTGCTCAACACCTGCACGGGGCCAACTCCTGCCACTGCGACGCACAACCAGCTTTACCCCATCATCAGATTTAGCATTTTTCTTTTTTACAATAAGTTTCATCAGTAAGAGATTTCTTGTCTTAAACTTACAGGCTGTAAGCTTTTCCAGCTCATGCTACTGCAGTTTGAAAAAATATTTGGGGATAGCTACATTCAAATTCTTTATCGGCCAAATGCTCTTAGTGACATCCTGAGAAAACCACTTAGCTCCTCCATCTCTACTACAGGTACACTAGTACCCGCTCACATCCCAGAGGAAGCGATGCACTGAGCCATGGACAAGGTCATATGTGCATGGACACACGCACATATAGATACACACATAGGCACCCCCACAGCTTTAGGCTGGGTGATGCTGGAGCTTAGAGAAGCAAGAGGAGAAACCCCAAGTCTGACTCTGCAAACTGAAGACATTGCAAATGGTGCACTGATGACTTAAACAGCGAGGGAAGAAGAATCACTGACTCAAACAGTATTAATTCTTTCCGTCTGAAAGGACTGAAAAAAACCCATGTATGACTTGAATGGAAGAAATTGCTCTTGCATTCATACAGGTATGTTTATATCATAGAATCATAGAATGGTTTGGGTTGAAAGGGACCTTCAAAGGTCATCTAGTCCAACCCCCGTGCAAGGAGCAGGGACATCTCCAACCAGAGCAGGTTGCTCAGAGCCTCACCCAGAGCCTTGAATGTTTCCAGGGATAGGGCATCCACCACCTCTCCGGGCAACCTGGGCCAGTGTTCCACCACCCTCAGTGTAGAAAATTTTTTCCTAACATCTAATCTAAATCTGCCTCCCTCTATTTTGAAACCATTACCCCTAGTCCTGTCACAAAAATAGTACCAAAAATATGTTTGTATCAAAAAAATTTGTATAAAAAAAATTTTTGTATCAAAAATACTTGGAGCTTTCTAAAGCAGAGATCCGAGTTTGGATGTTGGGTCTTCTCTGACATAATTATGCAAATAAAATTACTGTTCCTGAATGCCACTTATGAGGGACTTAAGAATTGTTACCCACAATCTCAGCAGTCTTGTTTATTAAAATCTATTCTGAGAAGCATTTGGCCTTCCCTAAGGACAGTCAGCATGCAAGGATAAGAATATATGTTTCTGTTGACTGAAGAAGAGCTAACGCTACACTGGAATGAATTACACTCACAGCAAACAACCCAAATAAAAATGATCATGAGATCAATGGCTGTGCTGCAGGTTGTCATTCAAGCAGGAATAAGAAGAGAAAGAAAACCACAGAGTGGCAAGCGCCACTTCATGATGATCTGGAAACGATGCAGAAGAGGGGCCATTACCACTGGTGTCAGCATCGCTCCTCGCTCAGCCCCCTCCAGTTAAATTGAAAGGCAATCATTAAGGAACCTGCCTCACTGACTAAATCAATCTGTTCAGTTGCTTCATCTCCAACCTGCTCTAGCTTCAAGCTCTGTTAAGGATCTGGCCCCACCACTTCTCTGCTGATGAAGGGAAGCCCCAAGTCACACCTACCTTTCTTCCTCCAGCATCTCTGTACTATCCCTGGTTTTGGCAAGAAGGATTCTTTCTGATGATGCTTCCTCTCTTCCTAAAACTCTCTTTAAACTATTTTAAGAACCTGTGTCTGGCAAGATGGGAGGTAATACCATGCACTGCTCTGCGTAAAATCCCATTAAGTCAGAGCTTTGTACGTCGCTGTCTATCATCTCCTCCTTCACCCCCCTGACTAACGTACCTCCTTTTTGTCTAGTTTGCCACAACCAATTGATGTTCTGGAGCGCTGATGGTATGCCAAATTACATGCCCACAGGAAACAGACTTATTAACAAGGCAGGATGGATTTATTAGTGGTGATCTCCAGAGCAGACGCTGGCCTTGCTTTGCTGCATGCCAGCGGCCCCGTGTGCCTCCCTGTACCTAAGCAAGACAACAGTCCCAGGAATATGCAACTTGCAGCACAAACAGCTGCAGGCTGGTTTGGAACACAATCAGTCTCCCTTCTTGCTCCAACCTCCCCTAAAATACCCTTAACCCCAACACAGAGAGTAACAAAATATTTGGCTTTTCTTCCCTTCAACTGCACATACAAAACTGGAGGCTGCAGCTCAACAGGTAGGGCTGATCACACCTGGATTCATGTCATGCCCACTCTCTCCCAATGGAAGATGCTGAATTTTAGACTCTAATTAATTTGCCTCTTAAAGAACCGATAGACTAAAAACTTAGGCATTTGTAAGAGACGTGCAAGCTACTTTTCTGTTCATCTTTGAGATACCATAACATGTTACCTTTATTGACTTGGTGTCAGCTGCTGTAATTTTAATATTACTTCACAGACTCAAGGTACCCGTTATTCATAAAGCTGGCTTTAATAAAGCTCAAAGGTCATTCACGGAACTGAAAGAGGTTTTTCCCAAGTGTGATATATGCTTTCACAACTGCAGACTTCCTTACATGCTAGATGGCCAGTGACCACATCTATGAGCACTTACTGCCAATTACTCTTCATGCTTTTCCTCTAATTAATTTAGCGTGGCAACCTTTCCGTCTCCAGCCACAGTGCCCAACACTTTACAGTAAGTCATATTGATGTAACGACAGTGCTGATCTTTGTTCTAAAACCATTTCCCCAATTCCAAATATTGGATCATGAAAAGTAGAAGTTGAGAGGGTAATTCATTTTTCTCACTTAGGCAGACTTAGCTACCCAGAAAATGTTCTCCCAGGCTGTTCTAAATACGGCTCTTCGTTAAAATAATGTGACTCTTTGTCTGATCATGTCATTGTCATATACTTTGCCTTTGAATATTTAACATTTTGCACTTTTTTGATCCTGTCTCCAAATCTTTGGTTTCCTTTATATGACTTTATTTGCATATTTGGAGCTGTCAACCAGGCTTTTGCTAGATTATCACCATAGTTATGCTCTCCCCTGTAATTCAGCACACAATGAAATTCTCTACCACGGTAAACAAACCTACAGAAGAAGCAAACCTGTTAACCTTGAAAAAGAAATTGCTAACCATCTGTGTTCCAGTAACAAACATAGCTAGGCAAAAGTGTGAATTTTTTTCCTTCTTCCATCTACTCTGCACCACTCGTTCTACAGACAAGGCCAAGATATGTATCATATGTGAATCATAGCTGCCCTCTCCATCCCACACAAGCAGCACATTTAGGGGTCTCCTGCAGGAACACCAAGTCATATCCAATACAGATTACATTGCACAGCTGCTCTTGAAGTACAGGATACCATAATTCCTTTCTGAAGACGTCTTTACTTCTGGAGCAGAGAGGAAAGGAAGCTTTAAATCTACATAATTGCATGCTTTCTACTTAAAATTGAAAGCTAAATTGAGGGCAAATCCCTTAAAGAAACTCTGAAGACCATGGCCAACACCACTAAGCCAGCCCCTGGACCTATTGGCACAGAAGTGGAGACCAGTGACTCACACCCACTGGTGTCTGAGCAGCCCCACATCCACACTGGGGGTCCCCAGGCATCCCCCCCTGCCCTCGGTCGGTTTGGTCACCACCGTGCAGCTGACAGCCCGCGGATGAGCCCTCTGTCTGCGCGCTGTCAACAGTGGGATTGAGATCTTGGCTAGGAAAGGATTTTCTTATACAGATTTGCCATCGTAAGCAACCATTTATATACATATATATATATAGACTGGCTGGTTAAAAAAGAAAGGAAGAGAGCCCTGCTCTTGGATGGAGATCAATTCGTTGCACAACTGCTTAGATGATAAAAGGACATCTCTGCAAATAAGCTTTCAATACCTGACATTTTCAACCATTTTTAACACAGGATGGGGCAGGAAAAATCCTAGATTCAAGCCCAGATGCTACTACACCTGTGTACATTCATGTACTAAAGAGAAAAGCAGCTTAAGTACTAATGACATCTAAATTACATCTTTCCTATCTTCAGTGTTTATGATTCTCGGCTCCTTTTTAAGAAAAAAATGTCATTAGAGCTTAATCAATAGCATTCTGATTTAAGAAAGGCTTTCTGAAGCTGACAAAGATGCACAGGTTTTGCTTTGAAACCTGCTTGAATTTGAAAAGCGATAAAAAGAATGCGTTTCATGCTAGAGAGGCCGTTGAAATTTCTCAGTAAAATCAAACAGCAACTACAAAAGATGACGTTATCTCACTTTGTTTACAGGCAATGCCGGGCTGAAACCAGGGAGAAGAGCTGCATACACCGACCGCGGACATGCAAGGGCGCTACCGAGCAGGAGCACCCCCTGTGCTCAGAAACGCCCAGAGAACAGAGATAATAAAATACAGTAAAATATATTCCAGCAGAAATTGGGAAGATGGTATCTTTGGATTCAGCCATTACTTTACCCAGGGCCACCCTCTGCTCCCTCTCACCAACCCAGAGCAGACATCCTTCAGCATCACACAACGCCCTGCTCACGGGAATTAAGCGACACAAGCCGGGCATGAAGCTCCACCAGCTGCCTGGGGCCTCCAAGGCCACGTCAGTGGCCACCTCCGCACGGGCAGGCGGCAATCGGCGGCCAACAAGTTACTTGTGCCAGCCATAAATATTAATAAAGCTATTCATAACCCAAATGAGTGCTGCACATGCACTCCAAAGCGTTCATTTTGCTCCTGGCTCAGCTGGTGTGACCCTCAGCTCAGGGCACTTCAGCTTGGCATCACCAGGGGACTTGCACAAATAAGGCCCTTTAATGGGTAATTAGCCCTTGGAGTTAAAAAGAAAAAATGCACTTCTCCACAGGAGAACTTCTGTAAAAGTGGGGTTTGGCACAGTCCCAAGCTGCAGCAATGGCACGGTTTCTCCCTCTGCAAGCAACTGATTTTACTTTTTAAAATAAATAAATAAATAAATAAAATCCTGGCATGACAATGATTTTTCCCTGTTTCCCAGTGAAATCTGAGGGAAGGTTAAGATGACCTAAAAGACGTATTTATTCTCAAGTCAAATGAATGACTTTCTCGGACATCAAAGTTCCTGCTGCCCTCAATCCAGAAGGCAGTAACACAAATGCAAGGAAAGGAAGCAGAGCAAGAATACGGTGTGGCTTTAAAAAGAGGCGGTGCTTTTAATGAGTTTGGAAGTTCTCAAGAAGTAGGATTGTAAATTGCTGGACTGACTGCACTGTAACTCCAGCTCTTGTAATTCTTCTTAGAAAAGACTGAAAAAAAAAAAATTGCATCAAAGAAACCTCTAGTGAAGAGCCCTATTTGCCAGAGCCTCGAGAGGCAGAAGACTAATAAAACTTTGCAGAGCACTCGAAAGTGCTAATTGCTTTTTTAGTGCATCATACAGAGTGTTGGCATCATCGGGCTTCTACGTGTGAAGAACCTAGAGAGGGGCTGTACTTTCTGAGAGCCTCTGTAGAGATTTTTCAAAAGATGTTTATTCCAAGGAATAGCCTGTGTACTACAGACTGGCTGCAATTTTGTGATGCTGCTTCTGTCTTCCCTCCTGATGTTAATAAATAAAAGTTATTTGATTACAGCAACCGGAGGTTTGAGATGAGTTGTGGCTGTATCAAATATGCTGTGCTTTCCTAAGAACGAAGACGACAAGAAATGAACTGGTTGAGGGAATTACTAAGAGGTAAAAACTCGAACGTGGGAATATCCAACCTCAAATCCATCCTGGCTCAGGGTAAACAGGACACTGCTCTTATTGCGCAGTTTGAGCTGGCAAAATAAGACCAATTTTAATACACAAGTGTCCAAGGAAAACAAGCCTCATCCCAATGTCCACGTAAACGCTCATCTTCGATAAAGCAGTGGGCTCGGAGCAGAGATGAGTTATTCATCAAAGCCAGCAGCAGTGCTCTGGGAGCACCACTCCTCCTGGGATTTGTCTCTGCTAAGACACGTCACCAGGTTATTGCACGACCGCGCCAGAGTTGCATTTTTCAGGGCTGTCAGTCTCCCACCTTCCATGAATGCTGAGGGCACAATGTTGGGACACAACTATTTACAGCTGGATTGATTTCTGTACGTACAAAGCGATTGCATCTCCAATCAATTTGAATGGAAACCACAATGCTCAGTACCTTGGGAAAAAAAATAATCAGGGCCCTCAAGTTCCTTTATATAGATCCAGATGTCCAAATATAAGATTTCAAGTGGTGTTTGGTTTTGACATGGAAATAGTCAGGTATTAAAAAAGCCCTCCCAGAAACAATAAAGGAAAGTTTGGCAAAAGGCACGTGCTGCAAGAACGATGGCCTTTTCTTCACCCAAGTCCACATGTTATCCAGCAGTGATGTACCAGCAGTACAATCTTAATTAGCCAATAAAAGTTTTTAGACAATCTGTCTAGACTTTCTTTTGCTGCAATATAAAATTGGCTTTGAAAGAAATATATAAACAGCAATGAAAAGTCAATCAAAAGCTGTCAAAAAAAGCTTCCTGCTGTTTCACATCTGCATCCTGCACTCTTAAAACATGATCATTTAAGTGAAATCCTTCATTTTTTAAGCAGAAAAGCTGCTCTATTTGGGATTACTACATTGCAAGCTCACGGTCAGCTTCCTGACTTGCCGATGTAGAACTTAACCGGAGGACATCTCTCCTAGAAAGCTCTGGTCTACACAGCTCAACATGGGCCTTTGTCTTGAGGAAGTGGAGTCATTAGAAATGATCACAACTGAGCAGTCACATCTTGAGAGCACGCTGGGCTTGGTCCCGCTTGCTTTGAAACGGCCTTTTCACTGATGCAGTGATACCAGCCACACCACAAAGCAGCGGTTTGGGTAGAGAAGGCACAATTTTACAGCAAAGACAGAATGTCATCAGCTGAAGGAAACCCCTTTTTGACTCATCCCAGATGGGCAGAGACGGCAGGAGGAGACCTGCTTCTCCCCTGGGTTGGCGCGGCAGTTGTGCCAGAGAGCTCTGCAGGAATGCAGCGCTCTGCTCCGCGCAGCCTGAACACCAGCCCTGTCCTGGGTGCTCCCAGGCAAGGGAACAGCGTGGGACCAAAGGCTGCATCCTCGCAAAGAAAGAGAACAAAGCCATTTGAGGAGAAAAAGAAAAAAATCAGGCTGGAAAAGGAACAAAATACAGATATAGCAGATAAACTGAGAGTTAATTAAAGGGTTGATTAGACATGTGGATTAGTGAAATTAAGGGGAGAAACAAAATACATTCAGGGAATTAAATTATAATTTATCTTTATCCAATGTTTAGAGTATTTTCTTGATTGTAGCCTGAGAGCGCCACTTCCAGACTTTTCACATCTGGATAAAATCTTCCATTGTAAAGCAGCTACCTGAAACATTTCTACTTTTTAATTTTCATAGGAAGCCACTTTCCCTTATCCCAGAGCTGGGCCATCAGCAGGGACGTGCTGGTACCCAGAGAACCGCCTCACCTAGCATCCTCACCCCCAGCACCATCACTGTAAGAACGTGGCACTCGCTCTTGCGAAGGACGTAGGGAAACACCGAAGCTCGCGCCCAGAAACGGGGGAACGGCTGATCAGAATTGCTCCCTGCCGTAGGTGGGTGAGCAGAGCAGCGTGACGAGCTCTGAGCCGCTCCTCATGGGCTCCGTCAAACCCTACCCCAGGCTGCGTTTGCCTAAGGCGGGCAGCGAGCTCGCCGGGGAGCGGAGCTGGAGCCCGCGAGGGACCCACGCCGCAGCCGCACTTCTGCAAGAGATACCGGTGTCACAGGCGGCAAAGGCAACCTGTGTCTAACCTTAGGCAAAACATTCTAAAAACAAATCTACCTGCTCTCTTTCTCACACTTGTGCTCTCCCAAACAAACAGAACCCAGGGAAGCGCTGCCGTTTGTCATGCGTAAGGAGACAGCTTCAGTGCGTGGTGCGGCACCCAGTGCCAGCATAAACTGCAATTCTAACGTCACATGAACACCTGCATGTCTTCTTACCCAAAGTTTAATGTTTCATCTCCATGCTTACACAATTAAATACACGTTAAGTCTTTTTTGATAATAAAACAAGTGAATAATTTGCTTTTTTACCAACTTTTTGTTATTAAGAAGCCAAAAAATGGTGTGAGGAGAGAAAACTGAAAGCACTGCAATTTGCACAGGGCGATTTGCTGCTGGCACGTCAGGGTGCGTGTGCTGACGTGAACACCTGCAGCATCGCGCGATACAGGACCTGCCGGGAAGGAGAGGGGGACTGGCAGCATGAGGTTTTGTTCAAATAATGAACATGGGAAAAGTGTTAAAATAAGGCCAACAGTCTCCATTATGAGAGCAAGCTAGACAGCCTCCTGATTCCTTACAGACTGGAAATATATGAATTGTGAAACAGCAAAGGGAACGGAAACAGAACAGCCTGCAGTATAAACTGTGTCTATAGATCTTCCCAACATCCCGGCTATACGTGCAAACCACTTAAAATGCCATATTGCAGTTCATATTTTCAGCTCAGATATCTTGTTGAATATCCTGGAGCGAATAGTCTGGGCATTTCAAACACTGCCCTGACAAATAACATTCCTAAGAACGTGTAAGGAAAGAGTACAAACTCCATTGATCACCATTTACTGCCCGCCATGATTTTGCAAAGCAGGGTACATATACCCAGTTAGAGGGACTTTCTCCTCTCATTGATGGTTTTTTTTTCCTACACAAGGAAGCCGGGCTGAGGAAGGCTCGATAGCTACGGAGACAGACTAGGGAATATTTTTGGCATGTGGAAGATCACTAGCAACGCATGAAAGCCATCTTCCAAAAGTGTGAAGGGTTCAGGACGTTTGTCATCCTCTGTTGTCTGAGGAAGGATAAGGAATGAAGGAGGCAGGGGAGGGCGCGTGATGGAAGAGGCATCTCAGAACTATTTATGCGCTGCTACTCCCCCATGGCTATGAAAGCTGTTCTTTGCGTTCGCCCAAAGTGAAAAGGGACTGTGAAGTATGGAAGGGACAAGATGAGGCAATATTTCCTATTTCCTCCTGGGATACAGGATTTCAGTGACAGGAACTGGAATAACTTACTGCATTCAATTACTTATTACCCTTCAGATGCAGAAATGCATTTAGAGCTGGTCCCAAATGGCATTCCAACAAATTCATCCTACTTTGCAAAACGGACACAACCCACGGGAAAGTCTCTATGTAATCACAATATTTCTGTTTTCTGTGGAGAAAGTCAAAATGACAGCAGGGGCTTCCTCTGCAGAAGGTTTTTATGAAATTCACGTTATTCCTTCAGGAAAACTGACAAGACGCTTTGCACCACACACTGGAATAGGCACTGTAGGCGGGGGTGAAATGGGAGCCAGGATTCACAGATCTCCCCCCGGGTAGGCTGGGAGGCAGGAAAGAAGTGTAACTGAGGAGCAAAGGCACGCAGATGCAATCGTCTAGGAAGTCTGGTTTCACTGCCCCCCGGAAGAAAAAACAAACTTTGGAAAGAATTTCTGTCTTATTTTCCAGAAGTTTTAAGTTTTCACAATCAAAGTAAATTCTGTTTTTGAAATTATTAATTTTTTTTTTATGAAACAAATGGGATTTTCTAGCCATCTCTTGAAAGCAAGTCTTCCTTATCCATAGGTTTTGTTTTAATTCTCCTGCCATGCTTTTCGCCTCTTCTCCTAATCCTCATACCTCTCTTGCTGGTAGAGATACAACACAGACTTGTTCCTTCCTTTTATTGTTCAGTAAGTCTGAACTCCCTCCTTTCCCCCACTCATTCCCAAAACATCAGCTTTTGTACTTCAACAGGACCTCCTCCTCAAGCTTCCCAATGCACATTAACACACTTTTTATCCATTCTCCTAACATCCCCACCACTGTTTTTTGGCAAATCTCTATTCTTTCCAGCAGAAGATCGATGCAGAAAAAAACACCAATGCTCTTGCTTCTCCACTTCTGCTCCATACTGCTATCTTTACCAGGAGGAACATATTACCTTGAAATGCAGAAAACCTTCCAAAGAACAAAGGAAAAAAAAAAAATAGATTGGGATGAGTAACTTACTGAATCTGCATCAAACCAGCTTCTTCACTTCTGCATTCCCCAGGTGTGTCCAGCTCTAAAATAAAGGCTCAGCCACACATGTCTGCTTTGAAGTAACGAGGACTTAACCAATCACTTGTTTTCACCTGATCCACATGATACTGCTCACACAACCACAAAAGCGATGTTTTATTAAGTTTGGGGTAAGATTTTTAAAGGATGCTGGCAGTTATTTGTTTAGTAACAAGAATTGCCTATTTCAATTTTATTGTGTCCTTGAAATGCAATCTCCAAATGTTCAATAAACACCATAAAAAGGCAGATATTTTTCATTAAAGTGACTTATGGACGGAGTGCAAGCTTCTGCATGTATCAGCATGGAACTGGTCTCAGCTTTCACATAAGCGGCCGCCAAGGTAATCATAATGTCCTATCTTCACCTCTTTCCTTCTCCCCAAACTCTGTTTTATTGATTTTTTCATCAGTCTAGTTGAGAAGGAGGAATTACTCAGACCCCTGCTAGCTCCATCACAGAACTGTAAGGCTGCTCGGGCAGCTGCAGTGCTCTCAGGTGGGGACCTAAACTGTGTGTTCCCGATGCCCAGCAGCTTCCCTGCTTTGCTGAACGAGATCGTAAGAACCCTATACATCTACACCAGGTGCTGCTCTCCAAATGATTACAAAAGATAGGAAAATACATACATCACCTACATACCAACGGTTGGACTTTTTAAAAATTCAAATTCCTTAATGACATGCTTATAGTTGGCACCTACGCTCCCTGTGCAGTCGATAGAAGGAGACATTTCAAAGGGGCAACTCAGATCTCATCACTATTACTGCAGAGGGAACAGAGCCAACTATCTCAGGACATCTGTTATGTCTTAAGCAGGAAGATGGCTTGCTAAAGAGATGAAGATTGCATTCACAACCTTGTGATAACCTAAATATACAGACAGGTGCCTAAAGGGTTTGTCAACATCTAAGCCAGGCACCTAATGAATTTTACCCGATATCACAGAGAAGTCAGAAGGCCAATCGTCACCTTAAGGACATCACCCATTCGCTCCTCTAAACGGCATCACTTCTCACAAGTTATTAAAAATGCCACAGCAGCACAGACTATGCACACAGAGTAACTGATTTACTTTGCAGAGACACACTTTGCTTTTTCTTCTCTAAATGCAATCCAAAACACCCTTGGGGATCACGTCCAGTGCATCTTCTACAAGATCAGTTACAATTAAAAGAAAATCCTATTAAACCTGACAGACTGCAGCACACAACACAAGTTGGTACAACTTTAGAAAGCAATTTTTCTTGACCTTTTTCCGAAATGACAAAACATTTGTTATCTGACAAAACATAGGAAGGAAAATAATATATTTCATAACATTGATATTTTAACATAACAACACTGAACACCAAAAGGGACAGATGCATGAATATTTGAGAAAAATAAAGAAAAATGGAAACCACTTGAAGTGCTCGGATATGAATGACTTGATTTCATTTGTGGTTTATATATATATTTTTGCTATATTTGATACAGACAACAGGCTCGCAAGTAAATGAGTAAAGGCCATTCCCATTAGAAAGTATAATCATTTAACACAATCAGGGACAAAGGAACAGCCCTGCACTGCTGCCTCTCCATCCCTTCCTGCAGATACCAAGCTGCCCACCAGGCAGAAAAGCACCACAGGGAGTGGTCTGCAGGTCCTGGGAAAACTCCATGAACCTCAAACCATGCTCTACACCCTCAAACTCCATAAAAGCATTGGGGTCTGGGACCCTCCCCAGCCCTGCTGTTCCCTGAAGTGACAGCACCCCAGATACACGCTAAACATCGCCTTGATGATGCCTGGTTTTCGGACTGCACTTCAACAACATCTTCATAGACCAATTTGTCAATCCATAAGCTCAACTGTTTGCTCCAACCAAAATGTTACAGAGCATTTCTGCCCCTTGGGTTACAACAGAGGGAAATTCGATGAGCAGAGTCTGCAAAATGCTATTCCTTCAGCTAAAGAAACAAATAGTCACCAGGGTAGACAGTACAACACTTTAGCACATCTTCTTCCAAAACAATGACTCACTCACATGAATATTTGAACAGTGACTCTGTTCAAAGTTGGGTTCTGTTACCTGCCACGAATAATAGAAATCATAGACCATAAATTTTGGCCCTCACTGGACGATGTGTGATATCACCTACTGCCAGTATGTCGTGCAAAGCTTCACTAAGAAATTGTATTTGTTATTTATTAAGATAGCCAATGCAATCTTTGCCCACCACAGTGCATGACAGTCCTGACTTTGTCACCGGCGTTAGCAAGACTGAGATTTCAGTCCCAAGGTTTTGACAGAACAACTGGGTGACATCACAAACTTTTTTTTCACCTCCCTTTCTCATTTTTAGGCTTCTTTTAACCTTGGGTTATGTTGTAAAGTGACTGCTCCCTGCAATGAGTATTCTAAATCCATTCAGTAGAGCTTTAATGATCAAGAAAGAAAAGAGGAATGTTTCATTAGCATCAAATATATAAGACAAAAAAAAAAAAAATCAGGATTTTCTACTTGGCAAGAGGAATCAGTACTCTATTTGAGATACACAGACAGAAAAGAGTCTCCTCTCCCTTCTTAAAATACAGACAGTCGTACAACTCCCTTGTAGCAATGATTTAACTCTCTCATGTTATCCAGCACTAATTTGTGCTAATGGAATTCCCAACAGACAGCAGAAAAATTAAGTTCTATTACAAAAATGCAGATTCAGGATCATAGCAGGCAGCAGAACAGGCCTACGGGAGCCTACAGAAACGCTGTGTGAATCACTGAGGGATGATAGAGCAGCTCATGGCTCTTAACAGTGTCAGCTTCCACAGACGATAAGTACGGAATTAGAGCACTGTGTTATGATACATCACGCTGAGGGTTTCACAGAAAGCATCGGGAGATGACTCAGATCACCAAAAACCCAACTCAGAAGATTCAGATCTTTTTAGAAACAGAAGTCAGGGTAGAAAACAAATATGAAAGCTTTTGCAAAAGCTGTCATATTTTCACGTTTAGGCGGTTAAAGAGGTTGTCCTGCTTTTGGGTAGTGGGAGGGTTCTACAGTGGCAGCTGTGCAAGAAGCTTCTAGAAGTTTCCCCTTTGTCCGGTGGACTTGGCTGGGCCTAGGGTGGACCCATCGCTGGCCAGGGCTGAGGCAATTGGTGATGGAATGTTGCCTGATATTGCCTCTGAGATAACATATTTAAGAATGGGAAAAACAGGAAAAGAGAAGAGAAGATGCGAAGACGCTGAGCAGGGGCACATCATCCCTCTCATCTCCCTCTGGCCTCCCGCCGGGCGGCCCAGCCCAGCTGCAAGAAGTGGAGAGGAGATGTGAACAACACGTGAAAAGATCCTGAGAGGTGTCTGCCAGCCTGTTGTGAAGAATTTCTTGTGAGAGGAATGGCTGCAGACACCAAGGTCAGTGCAGAAGGAGGGGGAGGAGTAATGTGGCTCCTGGCCAAGATTCCCCTGCAGCCCGTGGTGATGGCCATGGTGGAGCAGATTGTCCCCCTGCAGTCCATGGAGGTCCACGGAGGAGCAGAGATCCACCTGCAGCCCATGGAGGACCCCACACCGAGGCAGGCAGGTGCCTGAAGGCGGCTGTGGCCCGTGGAGGGCCCGTTGGAGCAGCTGTTCTTGAGGGGCTGCACCCCATGGAAGAGATGACCCACACCGGAGCAGTTTCACAAAGGATTGTGGCCCATGGGAGTGACCCCACGCTGGAGCAGAGGAGGAATGCGAGGAGTCCTTCCCCCAAGGAGGAAGGAGCAGCAGAAAACATGTGATGAACTGACCATAACCCTGATTACCTCTTTTCCCCTGTTCTGCTCAGGGAGAGGGAGGTAGAGATAATTCAGAATGAAGTTAAGCCTGGGAAGAGGGGAGGGGTGGGGGGAAGTTTTGTTCTGTCTCTCATTATCCTGCTTTGGTTTTATTAATAATAATAATAAATAGTTTTCCCCAAGTTGAGTCTGTTTTGCCCGTAACGATAACTATGATGATCTCTCCCTGTCCTTATCTCAAACTATTAAAAAACCCTCATACCATTTAATGCACAGGTTAGAACGGCATGCAAAAACAGTGGTTCATCTGATTTTGGTGCAGTGACATTTGCTAGACACAAGGGCAATGTGTCTCATAGGTACATATGCGTGAGTATAGGTGTGGTTTCTACTAGCAAATATAAAGCTGGAAAAAAACAAGATAAATAGGAAATTCAAGTTTAAATTGGAGGCTAGAAAAGAAATACTGTTCCGTATCACTGATGGAAAAAAATTCTACTTATGAGGGTAAGGAGAAGGAGTCATAATTTCAGCAATCTCTTCTTTGCTCTGATAATGAATGGTTTTTATGTTTCTTCTGTTTCTGAGGAAATTCAGCTCCTGCAGCTTCTGCATCTAGGCCGTCCCTGCTGCATGCACATGTTCACAAGCTTACGTAACAGATGTCTGTGCAGCACTCCAGGATCGTGGAGACAGAAGAATTAAAGAAATGAATATTTCAAAAAAGTCTTCAGCAAAAAAAAAAAGGATAAAAGAAGATAAAGAGACTGTTGCAAGTGTTGTGCTTCCTATGCTAAAGTGGATTAAAGTTTATTCTGCTTTTTTGTTCTGTCAAGGTGATGTTAGCCTTTTAACGAATATGACACCACAACTAGAAGTCTTCAGAAGAAACTTCAGTATGTAAAATCATATCAGCACACTGGTACAAGAGCTTTAATCCTCTTTTTTTTTTCCCCCATGTCTTTAGTACATAGAGAAAGAAGACATGCTTTTCCAGAATTTTCCTTCTCCAGGCCTTCCAAATGGTTGAGAACATTATAATCTAAACAAATTAATTTTTTGTTTGTAGATTAAGATACTCTATTCCTGACACGCTGCTCTGTGCAAAACAGCAGGTCTACTTTGTGCAACAGAACCGCACTCAAAACCTTAAGCCTTGCTGAGCAGAATGACTTATTTCTGAGATGGAGTTGGACAAAGGAGCTATGGAACGGCAGAAAAAGGAGGGAAAGATAGTGGATGTACAGGTTTGCAGAGCCGGGCAACCCTTTCCTTACAGCATTGGGGCTGCAGCCTGTGGAGTGAACACCAAAGTCTCTGCAAGCAAAGCAGCCAGGGTACTCATCTGTGAAAATGGGTAATTTTTGGAGAGAAAAAAGATGAATAAATGCATATGAGATCTTTCATTTATCTGTTAGAAGGCATTCAAGTGGTCTTTTGCTAACGACTTCAATATATATATTTCTTACAGATAGCAATTAACCTTCTAGTACAGATTAATCTTTAAAAAAATCAAAGATGAATTAATCTTTGAAATTCAAGTATTCAGTAGTTTCATTAATAATCTGAAATTGTCCTTTAGATTTTCCATAATTAAACCATTCCCCTAATTTATTAATCCCACAGACTGCAGAGCATGTTTCAAACCTTCATCTCCTGCCACAATGACATATTCAAACTCGCTTGAAGTACTCATAATAGAAGTCACTTTGTGAAGAATTATTAACTCAAAGGATCAAGCAAAGTCTTTATACGCTGAAACATATTTGAAAACTAAGCAAGGATAGCACTTTCCACTCATCCTCACTATTCCTGAGATCTTGGCTGTATCAGAAACAAGCTTGGATAAAACGCTGACTTTAGGATAACTAGCTGCTCCAGATTTGAGGCCAAAGATAATAAACGTGCTGGAACATAAGGACTAATTATTTTGTGCCAAAATACGCTGATTACGAGATACAAGGCAATCGTCTGAGAGCTAATAATGTTGCTTATTGCTGGTGCGTCTCAAACTCTGACTAGTGACCCGTAGGGCCACGACAAGAGAGAGTCCCACAACACAGGGTGGGTCCCTGCAGGGTGCCCTCCGCTTTGGGAAGAGGAGGTAATCCACAACCTCACTCATTTCCAGAGGAATCGGATCTTTTGACCAAGGAAAAAACTTCCTCCCACTGCTGTTGCATTTCTGTTGCTTCTGGCATGAGTTTTCTAATTAGCATGAGTTTTGATTGGCACCCCAAGCACCACATTAATCTCCTCGCGTGGCAGCACCAGGATTGTCACGAGCGTGCTCTCCCACCCCTTCCTCCCCGTTACAGCAGCACAGCACACGTTGCCCTGCTCAACTGCATAAAATTCCACACCTCACGCAGGCCATGGGTACGTGGGCCCATTTAAACGTGTGTGATACTTGATGTGCGCTGATCTGACCTTGGCAACACTGCTCCGTCGTGTGAAACCTCCCGTCCCTTCCCTGCCTCCTTAGAGACGACTGGTCAGTTCATGCGTTCAGACACAGGGCCCTCGACCACGCAAATGTTTTTAAATCGATAGAACAAGGAGCTACTAACTACACCACAGCCACTAAAATTACTGCTGCTTATTGCTTCTTCAGGAGGCTCTTTCCAAACCCTAGTTAATCATTTACTTTACATAAAATATCCCCAAGGAGACACAGCCACATCAGGCACCAGGAAAGCATCCCCAAAACCACTGCACCCTCCATGGCATGTCCCCAGAGCTCAGGCAAATCCCATTGCAACGTGACCCCCAAACCAGCACCTGGGAGATGGCCGCAGCCGATCCCCAAAGTCGGGGGACAAGGTGCCACTTCCCTGTCGGGGATCAAGGTCAGGACACGTTTCCAGGCAGCACCACCTGAGAGCATGGCAGCTGCTCCATCAAATATCCAGACAACAGGACCTTCTTACCCTTCCCTGGGTTTTAAAAAGCCAGGGAACCTGTTGACAGGTATTAATTCCCTCAGAACTTCACCCAAGCTTTATCTTTGCTACATAAAAAAAATTCAGCGCAGTCCTAAGAAGAGAAAGTGGCTGTACTGAACCGGAGGCAGCACGGGGGACTGGATTATTCCCATTTCCAGACAAGACAGTCTGCCTATATGAAATAAAGTTTATGCACTGTCCCTGTCTCAGTCTTGCAGGTACGACCTCTGCCTGCGAAGCTGTTTTAAGCAAGGTATTCTTTTGGTCTTATGCTTTATTTTTTATGAAGGACATGGAATTACATGTTGACTACATGAACAGCTCCTGTCATTAATTTAATTCTGCAGAAGGTCCATAAAATGTTACAGTATTACTCAGCCAGAGTTTGTCCTTGACTTAAAGAACACATTTTTGGTATGACATGGAACACTGGATATTTGCAAATAAAGTCAATTTTAAATTATAATGAACACTGGCATTTGTCACTTCCTGCGTATTAAATCCAAACCCATTTTCTGTAATACCACATACATATGCATTCCAAGGAACAGACAAGTTTATGCAAATGTAGGTTCCTTCTGTGATACCAACATAATGAAACAACTCTGGCCTCCCCTCTCTACAGCTGCCTTCTCCGCGCACTCCTCGGATGACGCTGCCAGGAGTGATCCGTCAGCTGCGCGGCGGCAGTTCAGGAGCGAGCTGACGCTCCACCCTGCAGATAACACGGGCAATTTGCAAAAGCAGAGTCACTGCTATGGAACCAGCTTTGCAGCAGCTGAGGAAATGGAAACCTCCGACGGCTGATGCAGAGCAACGCCTGTCCTGTCCCAGTCCTTTCCGTTCATGCACGTACTAATCTGGCTGGTGATTTGTGCAATTCAGTATGTGAATTGTGAACTGCGTTATGCTGTCTTTATTTAACACAGTGCCTGGGCGGTTACAGGGCGGGAGATCTGCAAGCTGATTTTGGGAATCCAAGAGAGGTTATTCTTGTGTAACGATGGTGGGCTCCTGATCAGGACATATCATTGTATGCTTCTGGAAATGGGCCTTGCATGTATCACCAATAACAAATGCCATCTTCTGCTTATTTTTCCCTACCAGCACAGGAATCAACGTCAAATATTTCAATTTCCAAATCTTTATGATTCTGGATTGCAAATCAGTTTGCCACGGATTTACAACTCTGTTCCCTGAGGTGCCATCTAAAGTCCTCCTACGTTCTGGCATCTCTGGGGAAATTTAGAACTATTTACCCTGAGGAAGAAGTTACCAGGATAAGGGTACGAGCACACTGACACAGCAACCACACCTGCGAGACAGCTCTGCTCTATGTTTTGTACCAGAACAGGAGATCAAGCTGTAAAATTAGAGATTTCTGTCAACAAAATTATGATGGTTCAACTTGATACCATAAGCCTGACCCAGCAAAAGATAAAGCATTTCCCTGTCCTCTTGGAGCATCTCTCACTGACGCACCTCACAATGACATTGCCCAACACAGTTTGGCATTCTTGGGACACCACTAAGTGAAACCAGTAACAAGAAAAACGTGATGCATCACACCGAAGCTCTGATGTGCCTCACACCATACCGCTGAGTTTGTTGCCTCCACATCCCAGGCCAGTAATCTTTGAGCCTTCAAGTAAAAGATTATGAATTTTGCCAACTGATTTGGTCAAGAGAAAAGCTAAAGAAAAGCAGCACAAATAAGGCAGTGATCTGAAAGGTGAACAGCAATAATATGACACAAGTCAATGTCTGGTAACAAGCAGTCTTCACAGAATTTCTGGCTGTGGAGAGATAAAACCTCAGCATTTTAAGATCTGTCTTCTACCCATGTCAACATGATATAATGCCAACCAGTGGAATAGCAGGAGCTCGATAAGACTCAGGGTTTTCTATTTTCTCCAGAAATGACAGAAAAATCACTAAGGTTTCAAACTCTCTGAAACTCCATAAGCAATTTAGGAATGAGAGTATCTCTGAGCCATTACAGAGTCATTGCAAAGAACTGGAGCAACTTCAGAATCAAAGATATATTCTAGGAAAATAATATAACATTTGGTACAAAATAACATTCATTATTCTATAGTGTTTGCTGGAGGGAGGACGGGCGTTGCCTACCTGCCTCTCTGGAAATTTGCATGAAGGACTCGACTCCTTTTTCTCCATAATTCCCTTCAGATGCCAAAGTGGACACATAATTCCATCCCAAAGCTTTCACAATGTCCACCATTGCTTGTGCTTGGAAGGAATCTGGAGGAACCACACGTGAGAAGAAATCATAGCGCCTGTCATCACTCAACTCTGGTGCAGTTGAGGCATAACTGATTTGTGGGATCTGTAGAAAAAAATAATTTCTGATAAATATACATATTCATATACTCATTGCACTTCTTGCAGCAGTTAGCTAAAGCAGTTAGCTTCAGCTGAGTCTCGGTTCATCTTCACCGTATCCATCTATACTTTCTCCACTGTGTTCCTTTACAACGAAACAATCTTTTCATTGACTTCAAGTTACACAAAAAAAAAGAATTAATAAATTGAAAACAACTGTATATGTGCACATGCATAATCTCTTCCTTTCAAGCAATCTTAATCAAATACAGCACACACAAACCATTTTTCTCACTCGGTCCTTTTTATTGGTGTTCTGGTTTTACTAGCACCAGCTTATTTGGGATCCTGTATGGAACAGAGTTTAAGTCTGTACCTGTCAGCACTGGCTGAAAGCCAGAAGGAGCCTTCATCCATTTTTTGAGGATGAAGCAGCTCTTAAACATTAAATGTGACCCCAGAATTAAACAAAAGGATGTTTATTTTTGATTCTTCTTGATAAAGAACAGTGGTGAAGGTTGCTGAGCATGGACACCTCTGTCCCACAAGGACAACCTGGTCCTGATTCAGCTCTGTCCTAAAGCTCTGCCTGCCCATGACAAACTAGCCATTGCTTTTCCTTCTCACAGCAGAGCGTGAGGGAGGCTGACGGTTACTTTTATAACAGAGACACCAGAATATTGTTCAGGGCTATTTCTCCTTGATAACAAAGGCCTCTGAGCAGTTATCCAGCTGACGGTATGTAAATCCTCAAACACATTATGCAGTTGTTTGAGTAACAGTCTGGGACTGTCCCTTAAATTAAGGAATCTGCCATAATTCTCACTTGAGATGCCAAGGAGGGGGGAAAAAAAGATTTGCAATATACACAAACATGGTAATATATAACGATTTGAGACTTGTAGACTGCAGAAAGGTCAGTATTTCATGCCTCAGTACAAGCATCTTCTGCATTCTCATATTCTGCCTCTACACAGCTTTCCTACAAGTATTTATTAGCTCTCCTGCCTTCTCAGGAGAACAAACATTATATTTCCCCAGGCTCAACACTGCAGAGGGCTTGGCGCCTTCGTTCCCACAGAGGTCAACAGCAAACGAGAGCACAGGCCGCATTCCCACAGAATACACGCTGTGTCTGTGTGCACAGTAACGACTACCACAGCAGAGCAAAAGCAGAGCTGTACAGCAAAGTCACTTCTTTAAGTGACTTCTTTAAGAGCAACGCACAGCTCGTGGGGCCCTTGATCAAAGCCCCACCCCGGCGGGACCCCCGTGCAGGGAGCTCGCTGATTGGGGCCCAGGCACGGTGCCACTCTGACTTGCTATGAATTATTAAATCTAAACACTTAAACTTTCAGCGGGTGCTGGGGCTGTCAGAGACCTGAATCCCTGTCACTTGGCACCGTCTTTCCTTTGCATGCGTTGTGTCACTCCATCGCACATCTGCTGGTTTTACAACCAGAGAGGTGGCTAATCAAGCTGAAAGCTGGGATGCTTTAGGTTTTTAATGCAAGACAGCAGTCTACAAAGCCTTGCCAGATTTATTTTAGATCTGTGGCTTGTGGACAGCACGTTGCCAGCAAGACCTTCCAGTGCTGCAGTCACAGAAAATTAAAGAAGTTAAAATTGAGGCTGAATTGAGGGAAGAACACAGCGTGGTGTTGACCACTGGTAGATGATTTACGCGCTCAGTACTTTGCCTAGGGGCCAGCAGAGCTTGGAGACCACTCTCAAAGACAAATAGATCGATTACACCAATTTATGAGTGTTCTTTATTTTTAATCTACCTCAGGGATGACTTTCAGCTAACACCAACAACTGCGGTTGCACAGAAAATGCCCAGCACCCTGGCCATCAAAAATAATTGAAATTCCTCATCTGTCTGTGCCTGCAGTTGCTGTTGGAATAAATGGTTGGTGACATTTTAGGATCGCTCTCTTCTCATTTGTCCAAAGCAGTTAACGGAGCTTGCTCAGCTGCTTATCAGCTTAATTCATCTCTTCATTGGATGGCGGTGTATGAAGTGGAACCGTTAACCAGGCTGACTTTATGGGTGCTGTTTACCCGTTATTAATTAGACAAACATCCAGCGCACAACATGCAGTCCCACACACAGAGCCGTATTGAGATAGTTGAGTGTTGGTTTTTTAAATTATAAATAAAAGAAAGGATGAAATATGAATTTTTATCTGTGGCAAGTGTTTGTATTCCAACTTGCCAACTACTGCTTTTTCAACTAAAAATCAAAAGGAGCATATTCTGCATTTTTACAAAAAGCAAACCTTCTACAGAATTTGCTCCATTGCAGATATTACTCAGGAGGTTTTTCAGTTTTTTACTTTTTTTTCCTCTGTCTATAAAATATTAACCAGTTATGGCTGTTTCAATCACTTGGAGTATAAAAAGCATATATTGTGGTTTTTTACTTTTTTAACCAACATTTCTTACAGGATATAAAAAGAGCAACAAAGTTATATGTATGAGGAGTAGAATTTTCATAAAGTTTTGTCTGAATATGTGGAGGAAAGTCCCTAAATTGATAAAATATAGACTGCAGCCATTACAGTTCAGCTTTGTCCAGTATGTCAGAGCATGTTAGACACCTACAGAAGACATTCTCCCTTCCCACACGTCTTCCTGTCCACGCAGGCGGCATCCCAGATGTCCAAAGTAAACATCTGTTTGCATCAGCTAAAATCTAACAATCCAGCATTTCTTCTTCTCTTCCTTTTTTAACACTAACATCTAATTGGATGTGGACAACCCTCGCACAGACTCAGCTGGAAACCTCTCCTCCCGTACTTTACACCATATGTTCCTCTGCATTACTGTTTTGTTTTTACTGAGAGTGACTTTAGTTTGAAAATCACAACATCGTGTTAACACCAGTCAAACTTCCATGGCCAGACACTCTCTCCTCTCTGAGATCTCTTCACAAGGCTTACGCTTATCAGATCAACACCCAAAAGACAACATCCAGTGTTGGTAGGCGCTGATAGCGGCTCACCAGGTAAGCTCACAGACATGCACCTTCAGCTCCTCTGAACGTTGAGGTGCCCTTGAAAGTAAAAATGAATTGACTCAATTAATCAAGACCCAACCCCAAGCTGTCCAAAATTCACAGGTCTCTGTTCCCAAAGATGATGCAGATGGTCTCACCATGCAAGGTGGGTGAGGAGGGACCAAGGCAGAACAAGAAGAGGAGCTATAATCTGATTACTCTCTCTGATCATGAAATCCATCCCTTTAATCCACCTCTCGAGCATACCCTGGTCCTTCTCAAAACTGGTCCAGGCCTTCCCTCAGGGCAAGAACCTGAAGCCTCCCCAACCTCCCGACTCACATCACGCAAACAAACAAAAGCTGTCTGACAGCACTGGCTAGCCTGTGCCATGCGCTAACCACACGAAAAACTGGAAGTTTATCCACTTCACCCAACTTACACTAAATAGATAGCACCAAATAAAAAGGTTTGTGCTCCACCTTCCCTACAGCCTTCCCCATTTTCACAAGTTTTGAAACACGTCACTCTTCTCTTAACCCATACTCGCTCTCCTTTTGGTCCTGCAAGGGTCCAGTGTGAGACATCACGTCCCATGGGAAGAACTGAGATGTCAACAAACTCAGCAAGCATTACACTGGCTTCATGTCAGGATCATAGCACAGAGTGTTTTATATAAGATTGGGGTTTTTTTTAATTAATTAGATAAATATTTTCTGTCTCTTAACTGATTTATTTTCTTTCATTTTGGTAAATTCTGCTGTTTGCCATCAATATCTCACATTCAAAACTGTAGTTTAAAGAAGCAAGCTTTCTCTTCCATCACTTTTTTCCTGTTTTCTGTTCTGAAACATGTTTAAAACATCAAAAAGCTCTAGGGAATGACAGTCTGCTTTCCAAACGGCTCTAACGCCTTGGCAGAAGACTTGTGATCCGTGAAGTGCAGGGGATGAAAACCCCCTGGCCCTTACACAGCAAGGCTTTGAGTAAGAAGAGCCTGCGGTCCCCCTTCATGTCCTGCACAGCAGCCAGCACTTGCAGAAGAGGCATCCTGCTCGAGCCTTCGCCACCCTAACAAGGCACGGTGGTAGCTGGAGCTTTCTGATGGACGCTGAAGTGTCAGCAGATGAGCGAGCAGATCACTGACGTGGGAGACAGATTTTCCTGAAGGCGGCCTTCGTGTTTACAGGACTATGGCAGGCATCTCAGGAGTTTCACATGTCGTTTGCCTAGCTGATGTTCTGATTACAGTAAGAATGAATGATTAATGCTGGGAACACTGCATTAGTCAGTGATTAATTAATGTTAATTTATTTTTAACATTGAACATCGTTCTTCGTTTATTTAATTGTCTCCTGTTAATGAAAAGCTCTCTCTGGATCACGCTTGGTTGTCTTTGCTTGAAAAGCGGGGTCTGTTCGCGAGCAGCTGCACGAAAAGCCACAGCAGAAAACACACCAAGAATCAACACGTCTCTCTGAGGGCCTCCAAAGTCACTCTTTGCAACATTAAACATCTTCCAACATCAGGTCCAGAACTGCGTATTTCAGAGTCAAAAGCAACTGAAATACCAACTTGTTCCAATTCTTCATTTCAAACCTATTTCGTATTACCGATTCATCCCTTATCCTCCTCCTCTCCCTCCTCAATAGACCCTTCTATTCAAGCAAAATGACA
Organism: Ardeotis arabs; assembly: GCA_011801015.1. Lineage (NCBI taxonomy): Eukaryota > Metazoa > Chordata > Aves > Otidiformes > Otididae > Ardeotis > Ardeotis arabs. The sequence goes on along the minus strand of JAAGAY010144612.1, from coordinate 56,436 downwards.
GAAAGTGGCGAGCCCCTTCCTAAAAACCAAGTGTCTCAACTGGGAACGTGCAAGAGACCCAGTGCCAGAAAACAACCCAACTCTCTCTGAAGCTGCAATGCCTGCAAATTTGCTTGCACGGCCAAGAACCTCGTAAATCAGTGGAACAATAAGAATAATTATTACTGCTATGCTACTTTAAATGTGATGGAGTTTGGCTACATCTCCTCAGTAACTTATTAGAAGATTGATAAAATGGTGCGCCTGAACCCACCTCACCAAGTGACAGCAGTCAGAAAACTTCAGAAAAGGCAATTTCCTTAAGGATCATGTGCAATTAAGATAATGCATGAGTATACCTGTTGAGACATTAATGAGCTCCCACCAGGGTAATATTAAGTTCACAGTTTGCTGCACTTTTACTTTCAACTTCCTATTAAGTTTTATTGATATGATTTCCTGACAACAGAAAAAAAACACCCTCCTTTGATAAAAGCTCTTGAACTCATCTCATTTGGCAGCGCAGTGTCAGTCTACACAAATTGCAAAACCCTGCCAATAACCTCACTCCACAAAATAAGATGCCTGAAGACTTTTCACTTGGCTGCAAAACTCTTTGGTGTGAACTGATGGATGACTAAATCTCAAATCTGTTTAGGTCTCAGATTTTATTCATGTAGAAATTTATCATGTCAGGATTTAATCATCGGTTAGTACAACTCCTCTTTGTTCACCATTTACATCTCAAATTGCATAACAAACAGCTTCAGCATCCTGTGAACTGCATATAATTGTGTTCATTGCCTTCAATTAAAATTATTTGAAGTTTCTAGCTGGCTGTTTTCTCTGGGCAAAACTCCTCTACACTTACTTCATTTTCACTTTGTTCCGAACAGGGAGAAAATTTTCCCCGAGATACAAAATAAGATCAGATTATGGCTCAAAGCTGGCGAAGATAATGGGAATGAATCTTCCTGCTGATTTCCACTCGGCTAGAGGGGAAATTTGAGTCCACTCCATCTCGTCAGGAGCTGACATCCGTGGGGCGTGCAAGGGCCCTGGGTCTCGCCTGCCCTGCAGCAGTTGGTGGCCTGGCAGCACCCAGCCAGCTGAGCGACGCGGGGGTACGTACGGCAAACAAAACCCCTGCCTTCTGGTCTCCTCCTCAAGAGCCCTTCCAAAAACTAAACACTGCTAAATCAGTAGCTTTGGGTAGATTTTCCAGAGGTGTCACTCTAACAGCATGTGCCCTATTTCTGTCCTGAAAGGTGCATATGAAAACAAATATTCCTGCAAATCTCGCTCTAGGGCTCTTAGAAGACTAGCGAGTCATATTCCCTACAGTCTTAGGTAACGATGAGAGCAAATCCTTCTAAAGTGCTTTGATAATCCTTCCTTATTATGCTTTATGATGAAATTTTAGAAGTAGTGCATTGCAAGCTGGTTTTTATATTCAAGAATCAAATGTTGACAATGAGAAAATGAGGCAAAACAATTAACAAAAAAACTTTTCATGTAAATCAGTTTTAAGAGCAGTAGAACCTATTTCTGTACAGCTCTGCCATAGTCTACAAGGTGTTTATGCGTGGCAAACCTGTTGCTGCGTGCAAAAGTTGCACCACGAGAACAAAGCCTTCTGAGGAGGGAGAACATCTAAAGAAGGGCACTTGTATAACAGAAATTTTTCAAAACCATTAATCTATTTACAGTTCACCTCAGTCTCCCGCATTCTGTTTACCAACTGCTAAAGCTACTGGTGTTCAAACAAAGCCCTGTTTGCTCAATCACCACCTCTCTTATGTTGTCCCACAGTGAATTCCTAATGATGTATTAGAGATCAACACAATCACCTGCGAGGGAATCGGGTAGACGCTTCGTAAGGTACAGAAATACAAATATAAACAACATCAAATACAAATGAGAAGCTGAGCCTGGAGGAGGAGAAGTGCATTTAATAAAACAGAAATATCTTCAAGAGCAACAAGAGAAACGCTAAGAAAATAAACCCAATAAATGATTCATGTACACGAATTTTGCCTAGATCCAGGTTGGCCCTTTCTATCAAACCTCACCACACTATGTGAGCTCCATCTCACGCTACTTGCCCAGTATCATGACTTCAGCTAATCGGTGAATGGGTCTTTGCTCAATTTGACCTTATAGACCACAAGGACTATTAAGATATCAATCAGAGTAAATTCTACTTTCCAAAGCATTTTAAAGGCGAGATTTTCAAAGTGCTCAGCATCTGCAGTTGAGGACCTATGTCAGAGCTCCCAAGCCTCATGTAAAGGTCTCTTTTTTTTTTGTGGGAGTTTCCAAGTGGGATGGGAAAATTCTATATTTATGGAAAACTCTAGGTGTTCTTGACAAATCGTCAATGAAAAACTGGACGAGGTCACTGCTGTGCGGACCCCTCAGTATCAGATAATTCAAGAGTGGCAGTGATGGGAGAACAAAGTGGTGTCAGGAAGGGTAATGGACTGACAAAGCACGGGGAAGCACAGGGGGAAGTTATCTGCAATTTCATTTCACTGAATGGTCTTGCTGTGCAACACAGACTTCAGTTCCAATCCCTAACGAGCAAACACTGGAAGCTCCGTGCAGACGGTTGGGTGGGAGTTGAGAGGGAAGGCCAGCCCTATTAAAGAACTGACTGTAACCAAGCAGTGCAGTAAGAGACCAATAACAGAACTGCTGTGAGCGCGACGCACCACTGACGTCCCAGCGATACGGAGCAAGGCGCTATACCATTGTGCTTCCAGAGCGATGGTTCTGGATAACAAGACCTTTTATAACTCACAGCTCCTTGATCAGCAGTATTATAAAGGATGCAATCCATTACTGAAACAAACACCTCCCAAGCTACTTTGGTTTCTCAAACACAAAATATAACTGCCACGGGCTTTCCAATTGATTTTTTTTTTTTTAAATTCATTTTAAATCTGAAAAGAGCATATGAAAAAGCCCATTTCCAGTCACATAAATCAACCTTCATCCCCACAATAACTGTCAGAGCACTAAAATGGAAAGGCGTCCTGAATAATACTGGCAAGTTGGGAGTATTTTTACATATCTACAAGGTCCCTCCTGCTTCCTTTTCTAGAATAAGAAAACAGTCATATGAATTACTCAAAATAATTGTAGTAATTAAGGGAACAATAATTACTGCAATTAGTACTGTCCACATTGCTCATGGGAGCATTTTATCAACTCAGACAGAAAGCAGGAAGAAAAAATTACAAACACATAGTAAAAGGTGAGGTGTCTATAAATATGAAATATCCCTGTATTTCATCTTGATGACCTGCACCCAGATGTAGCTCTGCTTGGGACAACGATGAGCTTGTGGCATAGATTAGGCTTTTCTGGCTGCAAAGCAGGAGGTGGTTTCTTAGCTTTTAAACGCTCAAAGATCCTTGGATAGATTACTTGGAACCAGGATCTACAATTTTAATGATAATTAGTCTTAACACAAAAATAAGCATCTTACCTTCTTATAAGGCTGTAAATAATAATGTCCTTATAATAAATAAGGACGTAACACCTGTCTCAACAAGTGTACATATTGCAGATGGAGAAGTTCCTATTTGTAGTTTCATTCTTAATACTTTCATTTGTCTAATCCGTGCATTAGGGTGCTCAGGCACACGCAGATCCCCACGTCTCACTAAAGGTATTGCAGGGGGCTATGATCCACAAACTCGTGTACCAAGCCAACTTACAATGAACCTACAGGCTCACTTCTCTTCCTACACAGCTATAAACAAAAATTTTTAAAAACTCTCATCCATGACACTGCCTTCCTCTCGGAGCAAGGTTCTTCCACTCCTTGTGCCTGCAGGCCATTTAACCCACTCCCACCCAACCAGTGAGCTAGTCCTGGCTCTTCCACTACCACAAGACAGTAAAAATGCTGCAATCAATAGACTGCTTCTCCTTTTGGAGAAAGAAAAAGTCATATCAGCCATGTCTGTGTGTTATCCAGTCGGAGAAGGTACAAGAGCAAGGTGGGCAGTACAAAGCATGGGCTGCAGTTCCAGGTTTTGTCCCCAAGGCAAGGCCACCTACATGACCTTCGTATGAAACACAAAGCCACCAAAGACCTACTGCAAACGGAGAGGCAAAGGCATGAAGTAGCAATATAGATATAACCTATTTTTCTGAATGTTTTAAGATTTAGAGCTCCAGTAAGGGCCTTTTTTTTTTTGCAGTCTAATGATCTTTTCCATGGGCAAAGAGTATTCATTATAATCAAGCTCCTTTGAGCAGGGTCTATGAACCACTGCAAAACGTTATTGATACTTAACAATAATTCATTCAAACCTTTGGACCAAGCTGTGCCAGAAACCAGAGTTCCCACTGTACTGCTACCACAAAAATAGTACACCTTTGAGGAAGGCAGAACAGGATCTCAGCACCACTGTCAACATTGCACGTTGTGTTAGAAATAGGTGAGGCCCAAGTGGAATTCAACTGTTATCTCACTTTGTGGCCTTTAGAGAATTACCTAAATAGAAATCTCAGCCTAAGCTGTAGCTTGGACACAAAAGCTTCATACATATTGAAGAGTACTCCTTTAAACCACAAAAATACGTTCCTCTGGGTATGAAAAGACGTCATGTTCTTGAACATTTCTTAGCTGTTGTCTTACAGCGTACCTGCAACAACATAAAAACCAGGTTCCTTTTGCTTGCAGGTATGATTTCTGTTTGCAAGACCAGACGTTATAATCTGAATTGTTAATTCTTCCAGTAAATCATCATACCTTGAGCCTTTTGAATTTTGGCTGCCTTGCTCATAAACTAGCGAGGTGATAAAGCTCTACTGGTTGGCAGATCTCGTGGATGAGATATGAGCAGCACAGCACATTTATATAAACGAGTGCATATCCATTGATTTTACAATATTAACTAGAATATTCCTCCTAGGATACATCAGTTAAAATATCAGTGGTGATTGCCCATCCATTGCAATGCAAGAATGCACAGCTCTTCATATTTTAACTCCAGCCCTGATAGAATGAAAGCTTGAGAGCAGCATTAAAATAATAGATGGCACTCTGCTAGGGGTAATTTGAAATCTTAACAAAGCATCAAAGGATCTTGTCTATTATGAGCTAATACTTCAAGCCAATTTTTAGCTGAACTCACATAAGGAGATAGGAGTATGGGGGCCCTGCAACCTTTCTAATGGCCACATTTTTGGAATCATATGGTACAACAAAGCTGCTTATACAGCAGTAGTCTCTTCCACCTCATGCTGTGACTTAAATTCAGCCTACAAATAACAGCTATGGATATTCTGTCACGCTTTTATCCCACGACACACCACAATGCCCAAAACATTATTACAAAAATATTGTATGAAAGAGAGAGAATGAGCACGTTTAAGAGGCATGCGCTGTATTCTTTGAGTTTGTGCTAATACTGAATCTACTTTTGGGGTTGTTTAATTCTAGCACAGCCTAAGAAAGCGTAAGCGATATCTCCAGCAGCTAAGACAAGCAACAGTATTTCAAAGGGAAGAAACCGAGGTCTGTCCATTAAATGCTACAGCTAACAAAATAACTTGTGTCAAAAATGCAACCGTATTGGTACCACATTGCTAAGAACAAGTCCAGTGGTTGTCTAACCCATCAGATGCTTGGGAATGGGAAAGGATGCTGTCTGTCATAGGGAGGGTCATGTTTTGGAGAGGATGACATCAAAGCTTTCCAAGTCTTGCACAGTGAAGCAGAAGGAGACAGAAGGCAGGGCTGCCTCTTACGCGGTCTGAACACATGCTTCCAGATCTTCTAGATGCCAAAAAATAGTCCTTTGAGGACTGGAGCCTACTTCCTACAGCATGCAGGTTTGCATCAAGCAAGGCATCTCAGAATGGTCATTGCAACCATCCAGAGAGCAGAGAACCAGGGTCCATATACGCCCTACACTCAGTTACGGGACATGACGGCAGCAGGTAGATCTGTTTTCTTCTCCTTTTATGTATACCATCCCCATACACTGTCTGCATGTCCAAAACCTGAGAAGTCAGTCACTGAACACAGAGAGAAGTGATGTATGCACACCAAGTATATATAAAAAAATATATATAAACACAAATACGCTTGCAGTGATTAGAGCTCATACATCCAAATACAGACTTGCAAATTCTAATTATTTTGAAAATAAATCACAACCAGGAGATAAACACAGCAAAGCAGCTTTTATGTTTTATTTATGTGTACACACTGCTCCATTCATTGCAAACATGTAATTGAACCTTATATTGTCTATGCATATTTTAAAAGGTTTTTAATCTGCAAGTATAAATCTCATCGATTTTGAAAGTAGCCCGATAAGGACAACAACAGCAGACTCATTCAGCAGACAGGCTGAAATATGGAAAAGCTCAAGAGTGTAACGTAGTTTTCTGAAGGTAATACGCAAACACAGACACACACACCCCCAGTACAGGGGTAACAATCGTCCCTCAGAGCTTGGCTGTTACACTGAACGAAAGCCGGTGAGTCAGGATTGGAGCATGTCTCACAATTGCATTTCCAGATAAGCATCGTGCTTACGTTGTGGAAAATAAGGCTGCGGGTTGAATATTTATTCTTAAGTTTTCAATACAGCAAAGTGTTTGTAGTCAAGAAGAACAAAGCCTACGGCCTCCTTGTCTTTACAGAATAACACATCTGAAATCTGCCAGTACAAATTCATCTCTATTTAGAGTTTATTTACAACTTGGTTGTAAAGTTAAACTTCTGGCAAGCCGCTGAATATCATGGTGAGCAAAGCCGAGTTCCTGTGAACAGCTTCTGCAGATCAGATATTAAAAAATTAAGAATCTAAACTCAAAGATGTCTCCAAGCGGTCTCCATTTCAACGGAGATCTTGCAGAGTGAGCGGTCCCCCGCTCCCTCCCCTAGGTCCTCTGCAAAATCCCACGAGGGTGTCAGCCGCCCGGCGAGCAGTAAAATGGTGATTTACACAGGGTTCTGGCACTCAGTTCTTTCCCTATTTCCTTCGATGTAACGTTTGGAACATTTTTGCATTTAAGCATCTGTCAAACAATACAGAAAACTACATTTTTAATGCGGTCACACACTGGGGGTGTACGAATGGCTCTGTTTAAGCTGAAACTATTTTGGTTTGGATTGACACATTATTAAAAGGTCGAGATAGAAGCACAACTGTGGGTTAAACGGAGCACGTGTAAGCTCCTGTTTGCATCTCACTTCAGTTCTGGTCATTCATGCCTACGTGCTTCAACAGGTGGGGTTTTCTTCTGTCCTGGAAGGGGCTGTCTCCGTACCGACCACTGACGATGCCCAGGGTGAAACCACGGCTAAGCAACTACAACTGCAGATGATGAATCCGGAGCTATAAAACTAATCCTCATTTAGGAACAGAGCGATACACCTCCTCACACCAAATCCTCAGCCTGTGCGTAAGGGAACGGCACCGCTTCCCCAAGTGTCTCCAGTGACAGCAAGTAGCACAAATCCCCTGTATCCAAAGGGTTTCCTAACAAGCCCGTGACGCTCCGACACGCTGCCAGGGAGCAGGGGAGTGCTGGTACCCAGGCACAGCAGCGTGCATGGGGGAAAGAGGGATAAGGAAACACTTCACGGCCACCAGTTAACAGCCTGAATGTTAGACAAGTGCCTAACGGCAGAGCTGATCCTTTTCCCCCACAGCATCCTCTCCAGCAAGGCGTAATCAACACATTGACCTCTGCAGTCCACCTTCTCCTGAGAGCTTCTCCTCGGTGCGAAACCCCCACGTCCCTGCATGGCCAGCGATGCCCGCAACTGTTTTTCCTTGGCTTTCCACCCAAGACATGGGCTGCTTATCCCCCGAGGACGAGCACGGCGCCAGAGGCAGAGGGAGAGGCAGAGGCAGCCAAGACAAGCGCTCAGCGTGAAACACTCTGCTTCCCCTTCATCGCCCAGAAGGTCAAAAAATCCGCTCCTTTGAAACACGGCAGGCACGGGCAGCGTTTAATGTCCCTTGGGAAAGTTCAAGAGGCACTTCTGTAGGGTCGGTGTGCTGGCCCTGCTGCGGGGGTGGGTTTCACCAGCGACGCTGCTGCTTATTCTATAGACTGTCCTTGATTTCGTGTTTTCCTTAATCCAAAATAAACATTAACATGAGAATAAAAAGGCCTGTTGTGTCCTCTGAGCATAAGAAACGGAACAAGGTCCTTCAGGACACAGACTTTTGGCATAAAGGAGAGCGAGGAAATGTGGCAAGAAGAGATGTAAGCGAGAAGGGATTATAATTATGGGAGAAATCTGCATTTGACATTTCCTCAACTACGTAGACAGGAATTATAGGGCATAATGAAGTTTCAGTGAATATCTATATTTATATTTCATCTCTGGCCTTTTACAAAGTGCATCATCACCATGTAATTATATATATATATACATATATATATATAAATATTTATGTATTATTACAGGCAATCGTGTTTTTACCTTCACTGGTTTTCTTCACCTCAACATTAAGCTTGCCAGCTAAATAATTACATTTCTTATCTAACTTGTGGGAAAACAAATTTAATAACAGAACTACAGCTAGAAAGACAAATACTTAGGGGAGAATAATTTTCAGACTTAAACTTCAGAAGCTCAATAGATTATTCTGGACACTGGATAATTACTCGGCATGTCTTTATCGCAAAAGTGCCTGGACATTCTAATTAATCCAAATTGCTTTCTAAGGGCCATGTTATTAGACATATGCAGAAGCAACTAGATATAGAAATATATATTTTTTTTTTAAGGTCTCTAACAGTGCTATCTTCCAGCACGCTGATGAAAACCACACCACGGGACCACCAACTCCTTCCCTCGATTGCAGCAAGCCCTGAGCAAAGGAGAGGAGCCTCCAGCGAACTCTGGGCAACATAAAACAGACAGCAGAAGCTACCTGACTTGGATCCTAGATACTTTTTTTTTTAAAAAAGGTAAACAATATTGCCAAAACAGAGAAGGCGAAAGGATCAGCTTTAGCCCACTCCCTGAACTTGGTGATGCTGCTGGCGGCAGAGCCGGGTGCTGCCAGCCCCGGCAGCCTAGGAGCGAGGTGTCTGTTCCCCCGACACCGTGGTCCCCAGTCCACAGGGACCCCAAAACCTGGCCCGGGTCACCAGGACTAACCAGGCTGAAGAGCAGCAGGAGAAGCCTCCTGCAATGAGGGCAGCACCTCGCAGCAGCCGTGCTGCAAGTACTGTCATAACCCAACAGAATTCTATTCCTCTTCAATGACCTCTGATTTATTTCAATGAACTCTTGTTTATTGATTTCACTTTCTATTTATTTACTTTGTACTTCTTGTCATGGGAAATTGTAAATTTCTAGCTCGTTTCACTTCGAAGTTTAAATAATTTTGAAAACACAACCCCACACAGGGCTTCCTTCCTGCATCTCAGCAGGATGCCCCAGCTCCAACTGCCACGCCCCAGAAGTGGTGTGGTTGGTGAAGCACTGGGTGCTGGGCCACCTCATCTCACCTCCTCTCTCCTCCTCATCTCTCCTACAGCAGTACATCACAGACAGGAACTAATCCCCGAGTCAAAGGGGTACTGGTAAACCGAGTCGCTTAAGGGATTACGGAAAACTGCAGAAGTCTCCTGTGTTCTTCATGCGATTATTTTTATCATCATCCGTCCTCTTTAAGAGCCTTGTTAAGTATGATGTTCCTTGAACCAAATACAAACTTTCGATTACTTAAAGCTTTATGTAAAAGAAGGCAATACATACAATTTGGGGCAGCAATTCGCCCAAATAGAAACAACTCCGCCAAGCAATTTTAGGCATTCCTATAAAATCACACTGATGACAAACATCTCTAGGTGCAGGGACCAACAAAATGGCACAGGAAATTTCTCATCCTTCAAAAAAATGCTTATCCACGTCTATGATGAAACGAATCCTAAGTAAAGTGTACCAATAGCCATTTCCAAAGAATAAAACCACCTTTCCTCGTCCTCACCTGCCTTTCTCTTTCCTTTGCGGAACTGGCCAATGTTAGTCCATCGTTAACATAATTTTCAGTCATTAAAAAGGATCGCAATTCTCTACAAGTGTCCTTTTGAAGTTTCATGGGTGCAAATTTGGTGTAAATTGCTGTCAGTATTCAAGATACAGGATATTCCACGCAACTGTTAATCAAAGAAAATGCCTGTGCAAAGTGCATGCCCAAAGTAAATGAGGCCTGTTTGGTTTTCTCTCCTGATACCCAAGTTGTTACAGTAAGACTTGACTCGTTATATGCTGTCACAGGTCTACATAGCTGGGCTTGTTCATCCTTTGAAATGAAGGGAGAAAAATGAAAAATGAAGGGAAAAACAAGTGCAAATGAAGCCACTGTTACCCAGACACCAAAATAGTTTCAAAATAAACCTGATAGTTTTCTTCTTGCAATTCCTTTAGCAGGAAAGACGCAGGTACTCCAGAAATTTGAACGGTGCCTGGAGGACCCACATGCCAAAATCTGGAGCACTTTTTTCCTCAACAAACTGACAGCTTGAGCTCTCTTTGGCAGCGCATGGGCTTCTTGGCTGGTTCATTGCTGTGCCTACAAGTTGGCTTTAAGCTGTCGGAGATCAAAGTAATGGGCTCCCCAGGCATGCTTGTATTTTCGTAACCTTTCTTCCCATGTTTGACTCCTGCAGTTGTGGGGATTTTCCTGGCAGTTATGTCTTGAAGTTTTGCATAAGATTTTTTTGCTGATCCATGCATAAGCTTTTTGAGATGAAAGAGATCGCTCTGACCCTGAAAAGCTCCAAAGATAAAAGGTTCAGAACCCACTTCTGGAAAGCTCTACATATTTCAGGATCCCTGCTCCGTGTAACAGGCTGCTAACGCTGGAAGTCCTTCTGCTCATCGTTATTTAGGGTTTGATCCTGCAAGATGCTAATGCACCAAGCCAACAGAGCAGAGCAACCTGTTTACTTTCAGGAACTACATGAAGTGAGTGAACTATGGAAGCAGAGCAGAGAACAAGCTGGCAGAAGGAATGATATGATACTATGTATTTTTCCTTTTATGAAATAAGAATTGTACGTAGAGCATCACATCCTCAGCGGGTGAAAATTGCCATTGGCTTCAATGGAGCTCTACCACACTACACAGCTTGAAGATCTGATGCACAAAATTAACGCTGCAATGAATGGTGCTCTGAAAATAATTGTGCATCTATATTTACCATATTAAAATGAGCAGCATGACTTCGGAGATCACCTCATGTTTATGCATGTGCAGTTTATACCCTAAATCACTGTGGTTTTTTACTTCTCATTGAATAGATATTTCTAAAAGAAAGTTTATGCAAAATGTCGGGTGTCAGATCCTTTTGAACAACTGAATACAACGGGTCTTCATCAGCTATCACCAGACCAAATTAAGCAGTGCCCGAAGGCCCGGAGAAGAGCAGCTCCGTTTGATGGCAGTGATAGGATGTGATTTTCCTTGTTAGTGCCTGACCAGCCAGGCAATGGCAGCACATCCTCCTCGCTGGCAAAAATTAGACAGGCTCACGGCCCGCGCTTACAGAAGCCTAAAGCCATCGCAGCGGTTGAGCTCGCTGCAAGGAGGGATTGGCCCTTCCAGCCCCAGTTCCACAACGTGAGGAGAGGGGAGAGCAGGGGGAACAGCAGGGGAAGGGGAGAGGCTCTTTCCTCTCCACTCGAAAATATTTTGAGAATTTTGAATGAATCTACGTATCTACGTGAATGCTGAATATCAGCGTTCAGAATGCGAGCTTTCCCAGAGGAGAAGCAAACAATCTTATTTCTGTGTGATAAGCCCTAATAAAACATGAGTGACTAACAAAACCCCAGCTATTTTCTGAACACCCAGCGTATGACTTCTGTTCCTTTGTTGCCCCTCCTGCTCTGACTCTGTGACACGACAGCGTTTTTATCAGGATGCCGGGAGCTTTGTAAACACCACCTCTTTCCACCGCGATCTTGCAAGCGTCTATCAGATTCCCAGGTGTCAGCTTTTGAAACGAGCACAGGGTTTTTGTTTCCTCCTTCTTCATTACATTTTTTTTTTCCAATTCCCTTCCCTCCTGTTATTTATTCCTCTGGAGGGTAAAAAAAACAGCGCAAAGGAACAAGCCCCCTGTGCATACTTCATCAAGATCTGTAGACTTGCTACTAATTACCACAGTCACAGTTATCAACCTTACAAGCAGCTGAAAAGGCTGGAGCCCGCGCCTCAGCGGCGATGCTAACCCCGCTGTTCACCGAGGCGCTGCCTCGCGTCCCCTCTGTGGAGCCGGGGAGCACGGGAATTTTTGAAATGCTGCGTTCTGGTATCACAAGCAACCAACAGGAAAATTAGCATTGTAAACCGGCAACCTAATTTAGATAAGCGCTATGTGAATCCATCTAATTTGTATACAGAGTCATTATATGGTCACAACTGAGTGACTCAAGCCTTGTTCATTTCTTCTTTTTTTCCCCTCCTCCTAAATAACAGCACTCTGGGAGTATCCTAAGTCAGTGATGCATTGCTGCCGGCTGACAGCTCACTGCCAGGCATGAAATGGCAGAAGATTCTTGTTTCTAGCTGGGGGATGACAGCTGTCAGTCGGGAGGAGGCAGCACTCTGCCCCACACCCTGGACTGCCCCCCGCAACCAGCCCCAGCCGCACGGCCTTGCACCCCGTGCCGAGGATGCTGCCCACCTCCCCGTGCTTGCAAACATCAGTGATCCCCCAAACTCCCCTCCGTGTTGTCCAACAAGAGGCTTCACAGGTTTTCCTGCAATTTTTGGAGCTACTCAAAATGGTTGGTAGCCCCCCTCCCCTAACACAACACCAACTACATCGACGCTCTCATTATCGCACAGTTGGGCACGGGGCAGGACCTCTCCAAAGCTGGCACGGGTGCCACACAAGGCCCTCGTGGCAACGGTTTGCAGATGGCGGGTTCCCCCCGCATCGCTCCCCAGTGCCCCCCACTCGCTGGGGCTGCTGGGCCAGCGCTCAGCACTCGCCGCACTCGGAAACACGCGCGCAGAGCTGCTTCATTGGTGGGCTTTGTTTTCCTGAGGACTTTGTCATAGCCAGAAATGCCAGAAGATTTTAACATCCATGCTGACAGCTTGGAAATCACCATGTTTAACAACAGAAAGCTGAAGGGAAGCTAGATAAACAGAAATACTTTCCTCTTGCACACTGTCCTGGTGCATCGACATTATTCCAGACACGCAGGAGATCTGTATTTATCTCGGTGCCTACACCAATTCCATCACCATGGTTTCCCAGCAGCTCGCAAGTCTTTAAAAATAGAACTAAGAGCATTTTCTCCTTATTTCTTCCTTTCAAGCTTTCAAGAGAAATGCTTGATTCATTTATGGCTTTATTTTATTTATTCATTTGTTTATGAAACAGGTTGAGTGAAGCACATCGCCTCCCCTTCATGTTGAGCCTGATGCCAGCTCCAGTGGAAGCCCTAACTGCTGTGCCTTATCCTGGGTGGGATGCGAAAGAGCAGAGAGAGAGAAGGAGCACTGCATAATTAAGAACAATCCTATACAGAGCTCAAATTAATTAGTGCGGCAATCCAGACTCAAGGAAACAGTCACCGCACCCGTGGCACTGCAATGTTTAATCGCCGCCAAACTCAGGGACACGCACTGGGTGCGGGTGACAGGGCTCCCTGCCGCTCCAGGTATCCAAACCGCAGGGAAACAGCAAATCAACTGAATTCTCTAAAGAAAGGTGCCCGGCCCAGCACACCATATCACAGAAGAGACAAACGATCTTCCGATCACCTTATCCCCCGCTCCACTGCTACCTTCTATTTTTTCCCAGGTTAGAGAAACAGATTGGGATATTATCTACATTTGCTCTTTTACCATCCCTCTCGACAACTTATTTTCCTAACAAGATGGCAAAAGCCTTGCAGGTCTCTTGACAAGTTTCTTTTCATGGCTGCAGCCTCCTGAAGGTGCCCCAGATACACCCCCAACCATCAGGAGGGGAGCGCATTCCGACTGGTGCTGAGGACACGGCAGGGCTGCCCTGGCCTTGTGGGAGCTTTGGGGCTCGGCCTTGGGAGATGAGTCCCTATTGCCACCATGGGTGCCTCAGGAGGGGGGACCCGTAGAATTTATAGACAACATGCTACTCTTCCCTCACAACGTGTCCCCAAACCCTCTGCTTCAGAACTCCTCGCCCACAGAGATGTTACAAACCACAGTAGAACAAAGTGACAAAATACTCAGTCACGCGGTGGGCGAAACAGCGATGACTCTATCCCCTTTCTGTCGTCCCCTGAAAGAAGGAAGCAACTTGACTGTGTTCATTTTACAGCTCTCAATGAGAAGATAAAAAAAAAATTACAGCAAAACTCATTAAACCAGGCAGGAAAGTTTCAGTTCTTTGATTGGTATCTTCTAGGTCTATGGAAATTAGAGATAAAAAAAAAAAAAAAATTGCTTTCAGACCACCTATTCCATATCTAGGCCAATGCGGAGAAGTATTCCCCGCAGATTCCCGGCCGCTCTCTCCTGCTTACTGCGGAATAATTACAGCAAACAACGTGACTTCATGTTTCCCCAGAAGCAAACTTCTGCATCCTCCTCATATCCATGACTCGTAGGGCTCCCACTTGGCCCTGAATGCATCAGCAATTCTCGTCTCCAGTAACGACGCGCCTTCGCCACGCGCCACCGGAAACATCTTGCATCTCAGCGTTGTGACCACGTTCAATGCCAGTTAACCTCTGAGATTTATTCTGTCCCATTTTGCCACCGTAATAGAGAAGGAAGAGATACTAATTAGCTCAGAGCTGTTGCAGGAATGCATGAATATTAATGCAACCATCCAAACTGATTTCACCAATTACGGCTGTTACGGCAGCTCTATTACAATTCATAAAGCGAGGATTGATATGAAGATCACTCTTATTAAGAGAGTGAGAACAACTGTTCGCAGAGCCCTATCACGCCTCAGATGACACTGACAAGGTTAGAAACTTTTTTTTTTCCTATATAAAATAATAATAAAAATCTGTAGATAATTTAAGAATGAAAAAAAGTCTTCACCATTGACTAGGAAAAAGTATCCCACCCACTTTTCAGAGATAGCTTTATAGCCATTAATCAGAATGGTACGCCTGATATTTTATTCCAGCTTAACCAGCAAGGGTCATGGACTTTCCGCTCTCGTGGGTCAGCTACGCCGGCTCTGTACCCGAAGCATTAATGCAGACGACCTTTCTGTTCCAAAACGTACACTGAGCCTCCCTCACCACAGGTTCAACGCAAGCTTGTCATCTCCCGTTCCTAAATTGTAAGCACGGAGCACCTACCGCTGAGAAAGACACAGACCCACTAAACCAGTAAGCTGATTCGGGATCTTTGTTCCCTTTCTACATTTCACGGTGATGCTCCCCTCTGAAGTGTCTGATCTCAGACAGACATCAGTATATGAAATGGCTGATCGATTATATGACATGGTAAAGCTTAAATGCATTTTTATTATGCACATAGCACTACATTTTTTATGTCTTTCCTTTTGTAATGGTTTTTCCCCTCTCTGCAAACACTGCCAATACTTGGAAATTATAAAACTAACATTTACTGAACTAATAAAGGAATTAAACCATTCAATGGAGAAAAGAATCACAATATACATTCAAGATTGCATCATGAAGTTATAACGAGCCCCCTCCCGTGCTGGCTGTAAACCGGGGGCTCATGCAGCTGCCCCTGCAGACCCTCGCACTGCACCATTCCCTGGGCAGCACCAATGCAATAATTCATCTGTTTTATTTATCTCCAGGGGGAGATGAGGTGCAGTGGACAGGACAAGGCAACAGCACTTTCTCGGAGATGAGGGTCCATTTACTAAAAGAGAGCTTTAACAGAGAGATCATGTTTTTTACACTGAGGGTGGTGGAGCACCGGCCCAGGTTGCCCAGAGAGGTGGTGGATGGATCCCTGGAAACATTCCAGGCCAGGTTGGCCGGAGCTCTGAGCAACCTGATCTGGTTGGAGATGTCCCTGCTCCTTGCAGGGGGGTTGGATTGGGTGGCCTTTAACGGTTCCTCCCCACCCAAACCCTTCTGTGATTCTAATAACTAAATCTGGTCTTGATACTCCCAACTTTTTTACCACACTAGACCTCACTAAATATTGAACCTGTATCTAATGTTGTGCCAGATGCTTAACAAAATTCTTTTATATTTCAGGGAAATGGCCACTCAATTTAATAAATAGCAACGCAAAACATAGCGCTTTCCTTTCCTTCCCAATTTGCTTTCCTCTTGCTTACGATACATACAAGTAGGGAAAAAATGAAACAAGGAAAAAAGCTTGCTGGTAATGATCAACGACAGAGGAAGCTGTTCTAAAAATCACCCAGATCAGGCTGTTACGGACCAGATGCAAGCCTCACCGAAATTATGCAGTATTTTATATCCCCTAATAGTTTGCAATTTTAGAAGAAAACAGCTTCTCAGTGAACAGCATGGAAACCTGCAAGAGCCTTTGAGTGGTTTTTTTTCTCTGCTTCCACCTGCTGGTCAGACCATCAGAATTGTCGACGGAGATGAGCTCTGCAGATGGAGTTAAAACACTCTTGAACCGATTACGGACGGGTCATGCCATCGGCCAGAGCCCAGGCGCTGCCCTGAAGCTTTGCTGACATCCCCAGAGTAGCACGGCATCGGGTTGCTCTTCGCTTTCTGGAAACGCAGCCACAATACCCAGTTTTACAGTTATTGTCTGCATCAAAGTACATTCATCCTCTTGGCGGCATTGACAAATTCATGTGCAAATACTGGACGCTGTATTACACGCGATATAAAAAGAACGTAAAAATGAAAATGCAGCCTCTGTAACAGCGTCATGATTTCTATGGTAATATCAACAAAGAGTAGTTTAGCAAATGATAATGATTTGGGTGAAAAATGGTCTCAATATATTTTTTTTTCCAGAAGGAACACTCACTGAAAATTGGAATAGCCTCATGAAAATTGTTCCTAGAGATAATTACTATTAATGACTTTCATCCAGGATGAATATTGAATTAGAGCCAAACTCTGTTGTGATGTGCACTCAAGTACATAATTCAGGATTTTAATGTAAAGGTACCGCACTTGCTAAAAATCAGATTTATCTATTACAGTAGCCACCATCGTAAACATTTCTATGCAGAATTCTCATACTCTTCGATACCAGCCCCTGTAGATGCTGCCAAAATATACGTATGGAAGCAATGCTGGTGGGATGAGACCACCTTGTTCATCTCAGATAAACGCAAACCTTATTCTCAGAGTATACAGCACTATTTCAAGTGGTGTTTGCTCTATCGCACTGAACTTGGATAAACATAAAGTGTATCCTAAGAGACTTCTGAAGGTTAGTATTTGAAATGGGTGAGAAAACCTCTACAACCTTGGAGACCCAAGAAACAAGCACCCAGGCACACAGTCACTTTTTGACCCTCCTCTGCCCAGCAGAGAGAAGTTGAAAATTGCTGAAAACCTGAACATCCTTTCACGCTCTGAAAAACGTACTGTAGGCGGTCACCAACCCATGGTGAGGTCCACCACAAGACTGAAAATCTAACATTTCCATGTAGACCTCAGCCCCTCCCGCTCCAGTGATTGCTCAGAGGGCAGATGTCTCCTTGAGCTCTCGCGTCCAGCACGGACTCAGGCCCAGCAAGGTTCAGCACCATCACCTAAGCATACCACCATGAGAGAGCTGCTCGTGGCCAGGTGATGCCTGGGTCAGAAACCCCTCTTCTGCATCTGGAGAAAGGTGACCTGTCCCAGCTGGACCTGGCAAGGCTTCCTCCAGCAGCACAGGCACTCGGCTCTGCCTTGAGACAACCACCAGAGAAAGAGAGTCACGATGCCTTGACACCGAGTGACCGACTTCTCCGAGAGTTATGAACTATTCATACGGGTCCTTCACCAAATGCATTTCTGTGCAAGAAGGGAAAGCATCAAAAACAGGTAACTGATGCACTTCAGCTATTCACACAGGGCAATCTCATCCTCTGCATTAATAATTTAATGAAACTGTGGCATGACACATATACAGTCAAAAAGCAACAAAAAATACTGCAAAGGGTTATTTCAAAACAAAACAAGTGTGGTAGTGTGAAAAGACCACTTCAGAATGAGCCTTGTTGGACTCTTCAAGCAGCAGCTTTTATTTGCTTCCTGCTTTTTATTTTTCTTTTTTTTTTTTTTTTAAACAAAGTGCCTCTCACAAACATTGCTTATGCCACCCCGAACACAAATGACATCAGTTCCAGCAGAAATGGCAGAAGCATCGTGGGAGGCGGTGTTAGCAGTAGGCAAGGATAAGGATGAGATGAAGCCTGAGTTTCTCTTATTTTTGTGAGCCCGGCCAAAGCAGGGGATCTCCAAGAAGCTGCTATTTATAAACACAGTATTATCAGTTGTGTTCATCTCAGGGTGGCAACGCACATACACCCAGCTTGGACTGCATTCACAGGTCCAATTTACAATCGCTAGCAAAAAACCAATGATGCTCTTCCACAGAAACTGCAATTTTCTTGTCATCCAACAAGACAAAGTCATTTGGACTTTCTCATAAGGAGGTACATCCCAACACCCGCGGCTGGAGCACTGGGTGGAATACTGGGGAGATGCTGGAGGCCCTGAGCTCTCTGACTTGGAAGAAGCAGGGAGGAGCAGCTCGCAGCGCACGAAGGGGAGAGGACAAAGCAGAGCTTCCCAGGCCAGGGCCATGGCTGAGGCAGAAAAATAAATTTGTTTCTCACTCTTCTTATTCATCAAAGCTGCAGCAGTATTAATAGGATGAAATAGAACAAGAGTGTTCAGCAGTAAACCAGCCATATTTAGACCAAAAAAAAAAGCGATAGTGAAAATGTTCTGACCTGCTCTACAGCTAACTATATCCTTTGTCATGGCTCCTTTCATGTCCCTCCTTCCCACCAAGGACCAGGTCTTTGGTTTCTTCCCCTCAAGGCCTGTTAAGCTTTTCTTTTTCTGGGTTTATCTTTAAAGATACTGCCTGTATTTCTAAGCCTTTCACATTTCTCCGCTACATATCCCTGCTCCATCTGGCACTTGCAACACCTTCCAATTTAGATTCATCTGGAACAAGTCCAGCAACAGCATCAGAAATACTGAAACAGATGCTTTCAACAATGCCTCTTCCACCTCTTGCACCGATGGAGAAGGGAGCTGTCAGACCTTCCTGCCCTCTCCTCCACTGCTTCAGACTCCCGAGCCTGCGGCGCTCACCAAGGTTGCTGGAGGAAAGAGCACTTGGCTTTCAGGCTGTCGTGGCTACGGAGTGGCTCTGTAGCTATATTGTCTTCTCCTTCACCACCTCTGTTGCCAAGTGGCCCAAGCGCCACCAGGCAGGTGGGTCCCCCATCCCCAAGTTACCGGGAGCCACAGCCGGGGCTGGGGACGGCAGCGAGGTATCACAGGGACCCTTCTTGGGTTTCAAGTATCCCTGAAGTGTAGGGGACAAGGTGGTGGCTTCCCCCCACAGTCCCATACCCAGAGCGGCAGGCAGGAGCGGCTCTGGGGCTTTGCTCCTGAGGAGCTCTTGGACTCACAGATCTTTAACCTGAAGCTGCTGGCACAACATGTATGTGCACACAGCCATAAATATTTAATTATCAGAGGCATTGGTCACAGAGATGCCCAGCTCCACGTTCACAACTACCTGCTCAGTATATACACCACTTACTTAACCGGCTCCACTTTCTTTGTTTTCACCTTCATGAGTATTGCCCAGCATCCAGTAGGAAGTGACACCCATAATTCAAAACCAGGCTTCAAAACCGGCTCCTGTGTATAATGAGGGTTTAGTGCTGCATTGATCTAGCTTCTTGTATGCTGTAATAAATACAAATCAAACTCGTAATCCTCCCCCTTTAAATGCAAACCTATCATCATATAGCCAACCTTATTTTCAGATTTTTCAAAGTGTTGATCATTTTTCAAGCACATATATAAATGAATTCCTTGTAACCTCTACAGCTTAAACACAAGCTGAACATGTCGCCGGTTTCAGACCGCACCTTGGACGCTGATGTGGACGAAGTCACCCACCCTCACACACAGCATCTTCAGCAGTGGGGCTGCTGCGAGTCAGAGCGGTTTAGCACGAATCGGGACACACAAGCTGAGCAACGGCCTGGCTGGACGAGATTCCGCAGGCAATTAGAAACCCCCGCAAGTTTCTCCATAACTGCGCCACTCCGAGGACTTCGACAGCAATGAGCCCTCACAGGGAGCTGACATGCCACCTGAGAACACGCCATGTCTCTGGCCGCTTTCTGTGCGGATAATAGAGTTATTGTAATTGCTGAAACTATTTAAAAGCATTTGCTCTCTTTTTTTAAAGGATGACAAAGAAAGCTAGGGCATAAAATAAGCAGGGAGATGAACCGTAGTCAAAAACCACAGGAAGATCCCTCTCCTTCGCAGGCGCCGCAGTTGCTGCCGCCTGTGTGGATGCAGGAGCGGGGTCACCCCAGTGAGATGCTCTGGAGCACCAGGAGGTCAAACCCTCGCTCCCTTCCGCATCCACCCAGACCAGAAAAATCACCCTCGTGCCCGACTGCAGACCCACTGCAGCCACTGGAGGAATTCTCATTAGGTAAATGATTATTTGTCAGCAGGTTTTAGTAGCCACAGGACCCCAAGCGTTTGTGCCCCCCTGGCCCCAGGCAGCCGTGGGCACTCACCCCTCCATCCCCAAAAGCGCCAGGTGAAGCTACTCAGATGCCAATCTTAAAAACCAGAAGCTGGACGCAGCAGCTAATTGTGCAAGAAGTGCGAGTGAGGCATTGTGCATTTAAATGCTGAATTAAGCTGCGAGAAAAGAAAATCATATTTCGTTTACAGTACCAGCTAAAGTGACTGTAAAAGCCCTCCTTCACAAAAGTTCCGCTGGAAAATGCCTTAGATATCATTAAAAGATACAGGTTAATAAAAAACAAGTATCAAAGAGAAGGGAAAAAGGTTTGAAGGCAAGGAAAAAGATGTTTTCAGATCTGATTTCAAAACGATGTTGCATAAATGAGAAAGCCAATTTAACAATATTATTGTACTCCATCATTAGGAGAAAATGAGAACAATCTACATATCACTAAACTGCATTTTTAAACAAAAAGAAAAACCACTTAAAACAAAATACAGGGTTGATATAAAGACCATAAAAGCTGGGTTATTCACAACAAACCAGACAGAGAAGGTTTTAGCTGAGACGTCCTGTGTTCAAAGCTGCTGGTGCCCCGGCCGGCGCAGGGAACGGGCGCAGGGAGCACAGGGCATTCCCACCCTGGCAGAGGGAAAGCAGCTTCTGTGCGGAGCAGACGGGCACCCACAGGGGCCACTGCAGAGGTTTACCCACAGCAAATCCCACGGCCCCAGGGGTGAGAATCCAGCAGCGGCATCACCGCTGCTCCGCTGCAGCCCCGGGTTAAGCACAGTCACAGGTTCTGGGATGCCCCAGAGCGGGCTCACATCTCACCTGGTATCTCACAACCTTCCAGACAAGAAGTGAGCTGATGCTCATCCTAAAAATTTATGGTTTCAGTATAAAGCACGTGCAAGTCAGCGTCTGCTGCCCACAAACACGCATCATGACTGTGATCCGTACTGTGTTGCACCTTGCAATAATGCCCTGTCTCCAGGGAAATAAACAAACTGCATAAAGCAAACAGCGTTTATCTCCCCAGGCTCTGAATGCATGGTTCCCCCATCAGACCTGAGGATGAAGGCCAACCTGTCCCAAAATTCTCATTGCAGGGTAAGGAATTAGTTTGCACGCATTTGCAAACACGTGCTTTGCTCTTGTACAAACAAAGGCATGAAAAAAGTTAGCAAGGTGAGCTGCCAAATCCTCCATTTGGTACCAATTCTCTCTGCTCAATAAATTTAATAATCCCATAAACCTCTTTTATTACACTCTCACACTGCAATCTCCCTCAAAACTCAGCGAGGTGCGAGGCTCCGCGTGCCCCATAAGCCCCACGAGACACCGGCTTTGGAGTCAGTCATTGCCAGCCCAGATTTAGATTGAGTAGAAATTTAAAAATAATTCAAATATATAAAAATTAAGTTATCAAAATGATTCTGTTCATATGGTGGCTGAATTATTCTTACCGCTACCACTGAAATACCAGAAACACAATTAACACCCGGAGTACTTAGAGACACTTGAAGCACCTTGAGAAACCAGGGTTTAACCACATAAGAATTGACTGAATTTCACTGCAACGAATGACGCAAAAATCAAACATGCGCTCAGCTACCTGACTGAGCCAAACCCACAGCTGTGGTTATATCGAGTATTTGCTTACTCTGCCCCACGCGATTTGAAAAAACCAAAACCAACAGTTGCTGTCCCAGACTGAGATTCTGTTGTAGACAGGGTAAAGTTACGCAAAAATAGAAATGCAATTTGAAAAATTAACAGCACACACACATACACCGCAGGACACTACTGACCCTGCTTAATTTGACCTTAAGTCTTCAGCAGCTGCTGGGGTCAGGGACACCGTAAAAGAAAAAAAAATACTTTTAATTAAATTATTTCTCCTCCAAGAGCCACCATTTTTTCACTGTCTGTGTCAACAGGTATAGGCCAGAAATGCCAGCAATTTGCTGTGAAAGAGCTGTAATTTCCTTCTCGTATCTCAATGTGAAGACATCGGCGTACGAACCATCCCGAGATGGCTGCATTCTGGAAGATGCTTTTCCCAGCAGCAGTTACCATGCCTGGGGGTGAAATGGGAGATCTGGATGGTGGGAAGCAGGACACCAAGGAGCAGTCAGCTGTTGGGAGGGAAGAGCCAGAGCTCCCCGTGCCAGGGATGAGGATACTCTCCCTGCTGCAGAACATTTGGGATGTAACGCATGCAAAGCCAACAACTGCTCAGTTTAGAAAAGCAGTGGCTTAACTCCGCCAGCTGTGCCAGGGAACGCAGGGACGCCTGAGCACAGAAGCTTTAAGATACACCAGAATAAGAGGAGGCTTTTGATATATATTTAATTGCAAAACTCAAAGAAAATCCAAAAGCAACCTGAGGTGAATAGCCGAGATGAGAGATTCAGCTAGGAGAGCTCACAGAAACGCAAAGAATTGCACATTTTCCCCCAGCTGAAGCCTTTCGACAACACTTCAAACGAGGAGCAGAAATGGAGACGTGGAAGTGGCTGCTCAGCACTCCGCCAGTCCCAGGCAAGGTGCGCAGCCTGAAAATTCAATGCCTTCACAACTGGGAGAAGGGGATTATGTGTTATCACCTATGTTTTCAAAGCAGAGCAAGATGAAAAATAAAAATAAAAATAAAAAAAGAAACAAGCACAGCAGAGCCTTAAGAAGTAATGCTTTTCCCAGGTCTAATTGTGCGAGTGCTGAAAATTCATGCTACCTCCCTTTTAGCATCCCACAGCCAGGCAGTCACTTGGAGCCACAGCCAGCAGTGGATTAAGCAGCAAAACTGGTGAAAAAAGAGTGTCTGCTGCAGATTTCTGGCACCAGTGAACGGACTGGATGGATTCACAATCTGGGAGGCCTTTCTCATTGACTTTGCCCTGAAAATTGTGGCAATGTTGTTTTTCTCTCCGTCTGAGCATTTTCTCTTTTTTTTTTTTTTTTTTTTAAATCTATAACTCAGATTTCTGCAGGAAAGAAGGAGTAATTTTTTTTCCTCCAACAGGCAAACTTGATACAGGTCATCTCTATCTGCATTAAAACTACTAGAAAGATACTGTCCTGGGTGAGCCACCCTGAAACAGTGAAAACGGGAACGCCACCTCCACGGGGCATCTGGTCACCACAGAGCTGTAAAATGTTCCGTAATTATTTTCCCCCCTTGGAGCAGCAACTCCATCAAGACCCCTGGTTTCTCAGCACGGCTTCTGTGCAACGGAAAAAACGAAGGCAGGAGTTACACAAGCGCTGCTGCGGTTCTGCACTCGTGTGATGTGTTTCCCCCTGATGCTCATTGGGACAGGCGCTGTCTGACTCACTCGTGCTCAGGAGATCACCCCAGCTCACCCTGGTCCTGCTGCAGCTCGCAATAAATAACGCCTTACAGGAGGAAGCATGAAAGGTGCTGAGGTCAGATAGCTGGTGAGGTAAACGGAAAACTGGGAAAAGTTTTGCCTGGTTTCTCTGAACACAGGGCAGACGTGCCAGCAGCGGCCGTTCCCACATCCCAGCTCCTGGTCAGTGCAGGGCACGGAGTGGGGCCGGGCAGGTGGCCGGCTTTTGTCAGATCGCTTCTTAAAGCCAAGCTGCTCTCTGGGTCCAAAGGATTCGATGAAGCACATTGCTGCTGCATGATCGGCCAACGTTCATGCTGAAGTCAAACCGCTTCTGATCAGAAAGCCGGTGGATCCCGGGTCACCATTTCTGCATTGGAGCCCATCCACAGCTCCCCAACATGACACACCTCTCAGCAGAGCAAGGTCGGTGCCAAAACAGAAGATTGGTATTAAGAGACGAGCACAATCGTGTGCCTTGTCCTTCAGCACGTTACATCCAAGTTGGTTTGGTTTTTTTTAATCACCTTGAAAGACACCTTGCGTATATGACAGTTACCTACGCACAGACTTTCCCGTGAGCAGTTACTCGCAAGGTTCCACCATCACGGCATCACTGCACGCAGAGTCCTTTCCATGCACCTATCCCACATTTCTACCAGCTGGCTGGGGAACGGAGACCCAAAGCAGAGTCACGATGAGCCGCTTGCCACCAGAACAGGGAACTGCAGCTGAACAGCATCCCTTGCTCCCGCTTCATGTTTCGCCTCACCTCCAGGTTCCAGAAGCAGCTGGTCTCTGTACTGAGTCCAAATCCAGGCTCCCTTTGGCTTCTCTGACATCAAGCAGAGGTTCGTGCCATCCCTCCCAGCACCTGCCGACGGGAACGCAGCCCGAGATGTGCAGACTGCTGTGTGCAGGTACCCGGCACCGGGACCCAGCACGGCGGAACAAAACTGATCCAAACTGCTCCCAAAACCAAAGCAGCTCCCCAAGGGACGTCCTGCTAAGGGACTGTCCTGTAGTGACAAACGGAACCATGTGGCTCACCTACCTGTGGAACAACGCGCATTTGGGAAACAAAACCAGAAATAAATAAAGAACAAGAAACCATTTAGAAAGCGGCTGCCACACTGGCTTTTCCAGACACCAAATGTAATTTCATTTGTGAAGGCAGGTCTGCAGCCGGTGCCAGGCCAATATAACAAATAGCAGACTGCGACGCCCACAAGAGCAGAGCCGCTGCACGGGGTTTTACTGCATTTACCAGGTAAAATGGTGAAAATACGTTGGCGCACAACACAACTGAGATCTTGGCTATCTGCTCACTGATTCTGAACAAACCCACCCAAATCTCCATCAAAGGATAAATTACGTCAGAGTTGAGAATAGATGCTTGACTGTACAGTGACAAAAACTATAAATACATTATGGGTGCCTATTACATAAACAGACGTACTTGTGAGCATTGTGCGCCACAAAACACAGCTCCGCCTGAAGCCACAAAGCACAGAAGATAAGGGGAGGGACTGGGAGGGGCAGAAGAGCCCAACTGAGGAAGCACTGCAGCATCGTGTCTGCCCTGGCCCCCTGACCGGCCCCGTACACTTGCCCATTGGAGGCTGTCTGAACGGCATCGCTCGCAGTTTTACATTCTCCTCTTTAATTCACCTTATGATGGCCAGGGATGAGCTGCTCAGCTTCGATTCTCTGACAGCTCTCCGGGCTCAGGAAGGAGGGACTAAGCAACTCCACACCCTATAAGAGAGGAAAACCCATGGCTCTTCCCAGAAAGACCTGGCCTGCCGATGCTTTCCAGCCCTTCCCTTCACGTCTCTTCTCAGGGTCACGGCTTGTGAGGACACAGTGGAGAGCTGCTGGGTCAGCCCAGCACCACCCTCGGCCCGCGCTCCCGTCCTTACTGGTCTGTGGTGCGTACGCCCAAAGGGAAAAGCTCATTCTGAAACACTGGGATCTTGGCTTGACAAACCCCGTATTTCACAGTAAAATAATTAACTACATCAATTCATGTAGTCTTTTTTTTTTTTTTTGGCTAATGAAGCTTTTCCTCTGAAACTTAGACAGTAAAATAATTGTGGTGTTAAGCAATGTTTCTTATTTACAGATCTCAAAGCACAGAAGGAATTCATGAGAGTATTTTCCAACAACAAAGAAGTGTTTTGAATAAACTCCCACAAACGAAGCAGGGTCAAACAACAACAGAAATTTCCTGAAAAGTCAGGATCTCTAATTCAGAAGAGAAATAGCCTAAACCATCCTTCCCAAGAACTACGTGACGCTAAGATGGAGAGGAATGCTGGAATTAGAGAAAGCCTCCTAAAGAAAGCTGCCTCCGCTCTGTCCTTCCTTGTCTTAAAACATTCGTTTTGAGTTGGGGGGCAAACAAACAGGAGGTGCCATCTTTGCTTAAGAGAGAAGCAACTTTATCTTGCCTTCAGGGAATACCTATTAAAATTTAATTCCCATAAATATCTTTTACAGCTTACAGAGTTAATTAGATTGAATCCATTTAGTTTTCAAACCATTAAACAAAGTTTTTCATTGATTTACAGATTATAGGTTGATATATCACAGCAAAGCTCCTTCCTGTTTTATTATCCCCCTTGAATCTTTTTTAAAAATATTATTCAGCTCAAAAATCAATAGCTACTCTGGCAAAGGAGAAAAAAAAAAAAAAGATATGAAAAGGTTTCCAAGTACAAGTGTTAAACCTGTGGGTGGATCTCACCCAAGAAAACATTTTGATCCCACCCGAGCGCGAGAACGTGACGCGCTGCTTTTCCCAAGCCCCTGCGGCCGTCCCCACGCTGGAGACCTCGCAATGGGGAGCGGGAGGAGGAAGAGGAGCAGAGGGCAGCGGCTCCACAGAACAGAGCGCAACAGTCACATTGACGGAAATGGGACACTTTGATTTCAAAAGAGTTTGACCAAAACATCACTTTAATTCACACTCTCTCCTAATTTCATTTCCCACAACGTTTTTTTCAATATAAAAACCACGACACATAACTACAAGCTTTTTTCATTTACAAAACAGAACCCAGTTAAGGTTTTTGGCCACTGGTTTTTGTACCCGCTTTGATATTTTCATAGAGCTTTCAAATAAGATTGGATTAGTTCAGAAAGGGATGACATTTTCCACAGAAAGTGGAAAATATATCAAACGTGATCATTATGTTGTAAAGAATGCATTTTTTAAATCGTTCCTCAACAAGCACACTTTTTTCTGAAAGCTGTAACCAGTTCAACAGCTGATGAGTCATCACTCTACTTGAAGATGCTCAAGAATGACTAATTTAAATTCCAAAAGTCAAAATACGAGGGTTACAGACTTTGAGATGCAGGCCGCGTTCATCTCTAATGAGATCTCTCAGATTGAGGTGAAGTAAGAAAACAATTTCTGCTCTGGACTAGATGGCAGGTATTTTTCCTGGCTGCGGGGAAGGTCGCGGGGCTGTACATCCCTGCCCCTCCTGCGCTCTTTTCCACGCTCACCCACACGTGCAACACACAGCGATCGACAAGCAGATTGCCAAGAAAATGATAGCATTTTGCATTGGTGTTTTGTGAATTAATCCATGAAGACAGGCAGTACCGCCAGCATTTGCGGATGAAGAGCAGCTGAGCAGAGGACCAGCCCTCCAACGAGCGCATCCCACGCTCCAAATGCAATGCTGGAAGCCCAGGGGCACGAGTAGGACGCGGAGCCACGATCATGGGGTTAGCAGATAAAACTCTGACAGTTCAGCATCACACATTTTTCTCCATCACCAAGGAAAAAGTCAGTTAATAAAATCAGCAGATCCGTTACTAGATTCAGTTCCAGTCACCCTGACTGCATTCAGGCAGTGATACTCCAACTGGGAGTATGCAGGGCGGAGGGAATAAATAAATTGCTGATTTTTTATCCACTTAGCTCCCATACCTGGCAACATCTGCCTAGCGAGTCAGAGAAGATTGAAATGTATGAACCTGTGCAGAGCGTTTTTAATATTCCTGGAGTTGAGCTCAAGGGATCCGCTCCTCCTGGGCTGACAGATTCATCACAGGCAACAAAATGCCATTTAAATATTTTCATGGCAGAAAAGTTATACAGTATAAAACTTCGGTATCTACGATCTACCCTTTCTTAATCACATTTTTATAGCTGCGAAGACAGACCATTTGTGGTGTTGTTTTAAATCTGACAGACTGAGACAAGCCATTGGCGTAACTGAAGATCCTCATTAGAGGAGAGCAGCTTTGCTGGGGTGTCATGAGGGCCTGCCCCACTCCCAGCAGGTCCTGTGCCCTCGCCCGTCCCCTAATAAATAACTTTCCTCCAGCTGTTTGATGCTACTTTTAATAATAACCACCTCCAGCCTTTGTTAGAGTAACATAAGACTGGCTGGAATTGCCTAACACCGTGGGAAGACATCAGTGATGAGGGACCTGATTCATTAAAAAATCCTACGTATAAATATACATTTTCAGATAAAATTGAAAAAAAAAATCTTCCCCTGGTGAGCTTTGCCAGACGGGGTGCTCAGCATTCCTGCGTAGGCGGGTTATTGCCATGCAGTATGTGACGCATTGACAGATATTCTCCTAAACCAGAGCAGCTCCACCGATTTCGGAGCGATCCCGCACTGTCCGGCAGGTCCCGTTTATTCACACATTCTTCTCCCTTAGGAGATGAACTCCTGGGCTTTCCCTGTCCCCTCTACGTATTCTGCTCGTCTGATGAAGCTGGCACTCAGCAGCTCAGCCGCACCTACCACGTCATGATCTTGCTCATGCACTGTTTGCAGTTAATCTGTATTTTTTTTTTTTATCTTTACATGATTTTTTGCAGGTTTTGCACAGTACTGTCACGGGCCTGCTTTTATTTAAACAAGTCTAAAGTTGTCGGACAGCTTTTCCCCAAAACGTACGCCACTGAGCCCATTTTCCCCTGCCATAACTGCCTGTTTCATCCTTTCATTTACCTCACGGCCTTCGCTTTGCTGGTTCCATAACTCCAGAGCCCCTCACCGCTCCTTCCCGCACGGGTGCTCACTACATTTCATCTCCCATTTCATTTTCGTTGCCTTCGCACATATGCACTTTGATCGTAAGTTCTTTACGGCCGATTCTCTTTCGGCAAATAGATGCACTTCAGAGAAAGGGTCTCCAAAAGACCGTTTTTTCCTCCTACATTTACCTTCCAGGATGGTTTGCTGTCCCGCTTTGCCTCATCACTGTCAGCACTAAAGACGCTGCCGCCCAAGCAGCCGCCGTCGCCTCAAGTGAACCAATCACTTGTGCATCGCGTCTGGCTTTCCGAGCGTGAGGGTAGAAGTCCCATCATTACAATTAAAGGCAAAGACGATTCTCTAGTAAGGAAAAACAACTTTAATTTTTCCAGTTGGGTGTTCAGCATCGCTGCAGTTGGCAATGTGACAGCCACCGAGAACAGGCACGCTGTGGGGTGAAGGATGGAGGGAAGGCTGTGGTTACTGCCTCTCTAGCAGGTTACTATTAGTAGTACTACTACTACTGCTTTAACCGCAGAGCATTGCTGCACGCGGCACCCAGAGATAAAGCCAGGACTTCAGCTCTCCCCTTCCACCGGTCCGTGAGCCCCCCGGGCAGCACAGGGGGGACGTGGCCCTGACCGACGGTGTCCACAACCCGCTTCCAGCACAAAGCAGCCCAGCACGGGGGAGAGGGTGGTCTTTCCTCCTTACTGCTTGCACCAGCACACAAACCAGGTCAGTAACGAGCTCATCTGGAAAAACTGACCCCTTACTGCACTTCGTAGCTTGTGCAGAACAAAATGATATTATAAATAGGAAAGTGTCTTATTTTCCCTGCCTAGGGACAATCATTCCACCGTAGCAGTATCATTATACACTTCGCCTCAGCCCAACCCAACGAGGAAAAGCTGTTACTAACTCACATGATAATGAGGGTTTTTCTTTACCTGAATCCACCTCACAAAGAATAGAATCAGAAATGGCACTTTTCATCTAAACAGCGTTTTGTCAGAAAACGTACACCTAAAATCCCCATAAAAACTAGCTCACTTAAAATTAAATCAATTTGCTTTCTCCTGCACTCCTTGCCCAAGGTGTTAATTTGTTAAAAAACGACAGAGAACACACTCTCATCCCTGCCACGGGGACCAGGGGACACACCAGTCACAAGGTCGGTGTTCTCCCGACACTCCAGGTCAGTTCCTTCTAACATCTCTATTGCCGAGGCGCCCGTCGACCCCCCTGCAACGTCCACAGCACTCGTCAGAGATGCAGTGCGTGCATCCGTGGCAGTTACACGGTGGGAGCAGGGGGAAGAGGAGGGGTTGACTTCATTTCCTTGCAGCAGGTTGGATCCTGTCTCTCTGGTCATTATTTCTACCGCCGAGACACATGTTTTAAGAGACTAATAAATCCCAGTTCCTTGCCTGCGTGCACTGCTGGTGGAAGAGATGACCCACAATGAAAGGCAGTGCAGAAATATTTGGTTTTAGAAATAATCTTCAACATTTGTAAATACACAATATCAGTATGTAATGCGTAAAGACTAGGAGATGCACCCAAGATGTGTTGTGCTAGAAAACACAAGTGTGAGCGCAAAGACCTGAAAATATTAGTGTGGGTGCAAAGACTTGCATGCAACTATATACGTCTATATAAATAATATATATAACTACATACGCCACTATATACAGTTATGTAAATAATAAGGGATGATACAATACACAGCTACCTCAACAGTGTCCTCGAGGGGAAAAAAGTTTATAACTTCACCACCTGATAGAGTCTTTGAAACTTCCTACTGAACCTTTTCCTTCTGAAGTTTCTACTACTCCTCTTCCTTCCACTGCGGTGAATATTTCAAAGCAGACGTTACACTTTTATTTCAATTATTCTCTTTCTTTGCCCTCTGTTTTTCAGGGAATGTCAGTTTTCTCCTTAGAAGGGTTTATTTTATATTTCCAGGTAAGCATTTAAAGAGATATTATACAGACACTAGTCCGCAGCAAGCTCATCCCACTCCCTCCAGTGTCTGATGCTGGCCTACTTCAGGCATCCTCCACAGGATGCTGTGTTACGCAGAGACCGTATTAAGCACAGACCTGTATAAGCGCTGCCTATAATATCCAAGTGCCTCTGAATTAAACAAGGGGTAAAACAATGCAAAACCAGGCACACATTTCAGACTGACAAAATTATCCACATCAGCTGGGGCAAGAAACTTCAAGTTATCTCATGGATTAAAATCATATCCTTCTTCACACCAAACAGATAATGCACCTTATTTATTTAAAAACAGCTAACTATCCTAAATAGTACCTGCTGAAATGGAGCCTTCGTGATTAAATCAATGCCATTGAAATGGGAGGAAAGTGCCTGTGAAGTATCTGTCCAGGGATGCAGAAGAAATATTTAACTTGGAATTCATAAATAATTCCCTGATACCAGTTAAGCTCAATAGCAAGCTCTTGTTAAATTCTAAGCTAAGATCTTGGGGAAAAAAAAAAAAAAACAAACCAAACAAAACTTCAGCAGCATTTCGGTACCAACCCCTAAGACTGCATGCCTGAGAACCCTCTTCCAGCTACTGCCTAATCCTAGAGATGCGTTTGTGGTTTTCCATTGTAGAGTTACGGAGCGGCTGGAGCCAGGGAGAGCCAGAGCCCTCCAGAGCCGTGGAACAGGGGCTGGAGCACCCAGCTGGGAGGCAAGAGCCCTGCGCCTGCTCCCAGGCCACGGGGGCATTCAGCATGGCGGCACCCTCCACGTCTGCACTACGCTTGTGCCGCTTGCACAAGAAGATGCACTGATAACAGAACACAAAAAGAAGCAAGACTGGAAAACAGTATGCTCACCTCGCTGGAGAAATATGAGGTCCTATTCTCTGGCCAGAAGCCACTTTTGCATTTAGCGGCCACTGGACAGGAAGAGCAGGAGACCCCTTCTTGGACACAAGGGTGCCCCATCCGGCCCCACGGTCCAGACTCCCCACGGGTTCCCCAGCCAGCAAGGAGTTCACCCCCCAGCCTGAGCATTCGCTGTGTGACACTGATCTCTCGAACGGCCAAGCCCTTTCTTGGATGTGGTACTTGGAGCAAAGTGCCCTGACGGGCTGCAGCCAAAGCAGCCTCCCCGATGAGCCAGAGCCCACTAGAAAGAGCGATGACAGTTTTATACACGTCAGCTGTGAACCAGATTTTTTTTTCCCCTCACAAAGAAGTTAGAATTCACTAAGTAAAACTATAACCATTGTGAGCTTTTTTTTCATCATTTACGAATTTGAATACCTGCTACCACGACTGGTAAACACAGGCAATCCAGGAACAGATCCATGTCTCCTGACGGCCCAGGGTCAATAATTCTTCCCTTGAGTAGTGCAGCCTAAAGGATGTAAACCAACTTCAGCTTTAGAAGAACAAAGTTATCTAGACTTGGCTGCTGAAGTAGACGTGCACACAGTATTTAAGTCTCCCACTCAAGCTGAAGTGCAAAACCAGAGAGATTTTGCTCTGCAGCTACTTTAAAAGTCAAGAACACAAAGTTTCTAAGAGAGAAGCAATTCAGTCTATCAGTGTAATGGAGGAAATAAGGGAAAGAAAGAAAAAACAATGACTGGTAGCCATAAAATTCTGTAGATCAAATGTCAAAGAGTAATTAAAAAGAAGGGAGGATTTCTATGGACCTGAATGTGTAATTAGGAAGGGAGCTACTGTTGAAGTGACACTGCTTAATAATCTCATTGTAAGAACTGACAAAAGTTGCATTCAGGGGAATTATTTTTGAATTATTTAGAATTAGTAGTTTGAAAATGAAATGGAAAATGGGTGCTTGTACTGGCAAATGCTGCTAATGTACAAGTCTCCTGAACGAAAAAAGCTTCTCAATTAAAATACTTGCAATATAGTGCCATTACTTATCAGCTGAAATGCGTTTTGAACTGCCATTCTCTTCGGGGAACGCAATTGTTCACTGAATTGGGAAATTAACGCCAAATCCAGTGAAGTGCTCTGCTCTCTCCTCCTACAAGGCAAACTCCCAGGGCTTCACTGGGCTCTGCGTAACGCTCCAAACAGAGCTATTTTTTTAATCCAGACTATGATATACTTCCTCTGCCCCACCCAGATTATCTGAAAAGAATAAACAGTTGGTGGAAATTTGAAGGATTTTGTTATTTTTATAATAGAGTTTTCAGAATAGGAATCAAGCGCAACAGTGGACCTCAGCACGCGGCCAGAAAGGCTTTTTCCCCCAAGGAAGTTTACAAGGCAACCCTATTGCAAGTACAAGCTGCCCTTCTAACAAATTCCCGTGGACTGGAGAGGTGGTGTCCCGTGGACAACATTGCTGCCTTGTCTGTTTGCAGGCAGAGAGAAAGGCTTACAGTGCATGTTGCACTTCCACATCTCCAGAGAAAGCAAATTGCTTCAAACACTTAAAACAGCTGCTAGGAGATGCAGAAATACAGACAGGGAATGAGACGGGCTTTATCTCGACCAGTGTTAGATGTGTCTGGTATAGGCACCCGTAGGTGAGCAAGGTTCCCTCACAGTCAATGGAAAAAGTGAGGCGGGTCTGGGGCACGTTTCTTTTAGATATCTACTTGAGGATGAAATGCCTGCACCCTACAAGGCCTGGAGAAATTCACCTACTATAGATGACGAAAATCATCCTTTAAAACTCAAAAAAAAGAAATAGAGATAAGTCCTCATTCTTTCCCAGTCCTTGGCTCTAGAGCATCGGGAACATGATGGACTATGACCTTGGCTCACCCCACCACCCTCAGCAGAAGCCTGGGTCCTCAATCCATCAGAGAAAAATTAAATAGAGAGGGATAGAGCTGGACACAAGACGTAGCAAGAGTCTGCTCGATGGTAGAGCTGGGAATTTTGCAGAATAAGTTGGGGAAGAGGTACCTTAACCTATGCTTCTTTTTAAATCAATGTTTAATTCAGTTCACGTGATCTATGCTCAAACTCTGCTGGCATTAGGCACTGAGGCAGAGCAGCTCTGACTGGGTTTTTCCTGATCTGGCACCTAAATGCACTTCGCATACAAACGCACTCTATTTTACTCAACATGGTAGCGCAAAAGGTCAGATGCAACTCCATGAGCAACCAGGACAACCTCTCAAAGGGCTGGTGACTACACCATGGAGCTCAGTCACTTCAGCTCACATCCAGGGAGCTGCTGGCTCCCAGAGCAGGGAAGGTCAGCTCAGCTCCATATTTTCTCAGTAGACTGCACACCTGAAACTCAGAACTGAGCCTCACCTCACCATCAGATGTTCTTCTTCCCCTTCCACTAAATTATAGATGGTAACATCAATTGTGTAAACGATTCCGAGATAGGAGTGTTAATTGTTAGTAGGAATTATCTGAATTGATTTTCAATTACAGAATATTATTTTCTATTACGTTGCAATAAGACTGCAGGAATTCCATTAAATTCAAAATGAGGATCATCAATTTCCATTAAGACACATGTAAACTAAATACATTATATCTCTGTTGAAGCCAATGATTTCCATTATCCATTTCCATTAATTTCCATTCATTTGAAGTGACTCCTTTTGAAATGGGCTCTAACGACTTGATGGCTTATCAGCATTCTGGGCTCCCTAATTTGACAGGGATATAACCTGGCTGCCGTCACCTGCTCCTGCACATTCACGAGTTGAAAACCTCTATTGAACTTTGTGATTGACTGCAGCAGGCAGCCAACTCTTTCAGACAGTTGTGCAGAGACAACTGCCACTTCTGCCCCTGCACTGAATCCATCTTCGGAAACCTGACACATTAAAATTGACAAGTTGGGTTTCTTTCTCCTGATTAAAAAGGAGGGAGGGGGAGAAATGCCCTTATTTTCCTAAGCTGATTTGTCTTTCGACCATTTCTAGCTAAACCTACTGATACCAGCTCTATGCCACTGCTCGAGACAACCCAAGCAGGGAGAAGATTTTCCCTGAAATTTGCATAACATAATGTATGTTTGTAATACTGCTGCAAGGGAGGTACCACACAGGCCAGCAGTTTGCCGACCAAATGATTCTTTGCTTTCTAGCTAATATGACATTAAAAACAAAGTCTGCCTTTAAAGAGGAGGAAATATATTCTATGAGTACAATTTTGTATATGAGGTTATTTGTCTACAAACCCACCCTCACTCGCATCCTTAGAAGAGCCCGGGTACCAGTGCAACGCTGTTCTAACATAAGTATCATTTTAATTTCTGAGTATTTCTCATAAGCAGCCACCAGTAAACAAAAGACATTTCCCTTGTGAAGGATTGCTGCAATGACAAGGTTTCTGGTAAATCTTAATCTCCCTTCATTAATACTAGAAAAAATCACAGGCGGGACTCCTTACTGGTGCCAACTCCCATCACAGTGGGTACATATTCTTGCCAGTTTAAATGAAAATACTTTTGGAATAGGTCAGATAAGGAAGGATAGCAAAGTCTGAGAATATGAAAATGTGGAGTTTTTCTTTTTTTCTAACTTCACTTCAATTATATGCTTTTAAATGTAGTGTATACGGCCTGACTCCTGGCCCATCCCAGATTGGGGTACAAATACCGAAACCTGACATGGGATGCATGAAATCTCAGCTTCTCCTCCCTTCCTAGCTCATAAAGAACAGCATCATTTCAGGCTTGGAATATCTTATTTTTATTCCACACCTTGATCACCCTCAAGCTGCAAGAGCAAGGACAAGTCATTTGGCCGCATTTTTCTCAAAAAGTGTGAGCCCTGCCAAGCTCCCGGCTGCCGCTGCAGCGGGCCCGGGGCCATGCCCCCGGCAGGCAGGGCCAGCCCAGCTTCGGTCCCGGCATCGGGGGCTCCTG
The DNA here is from genome assembly GCA_011801015.1 of Ardeotis arabs. Taxonomy (NCBI): domain Eukaryota; kingdom Metazoa; phylum Chordata; class Aves; order Otidiformes; family Otididae; genus Ardeotis; species Ardeotis arabs. The sequence goes on along the minus strand of JAAGAY010144612.1, from coordinate 20,563 downwards.
AGGCGCTGTGACTTGTGCACCCAAATGCAGCCGGTTCTGTCAGCTCGCATCACGCAGGGGACCGTGGAGGGATGACCTATTTACTCCTTTCTACTCAGAGGTGAGATGAGTTATGAAAGGAGGATCGCTGGGAGCGCAGCACGGAGATGCGCCGATTGCGCTCAGTGCTTGCAGGAGCCCTGAGACACCGACCTCAGCTCCCCCCCTCTTCCCACGTTGCTGGGCTCACCTCCTCCTCTCTCCCAGAAGGACCTCTTTGCTTCCCTGTACTTTCCAGTTCCTGATGCTCCAGTATTCCCCATTCACTACCCCAAACCCAGCCCAGTGTTGCCTTTTCAAGCCCTTCTCCCATCTTCCTTTCTCTTGCTCTTCACCATGCAGCCACAGAGAACAAAAGTATGCATTGAGAATTTATATTTTTAAATGGAAAACATGACCTATCCGGTACATTTCCATACGCTCCTCACATCAGAGACGCTCTAACAGACGCTCGGTACAGCTCCGTCATTCCCCTACATGGATATTTCCTTCTTTGAGATTGTAAGAAACAGAGCATTTTACGCACAAACACTAAAAGAGTCATTTATTTCCAAGCTTTGTGCAGTAAAATAAGCAGTGGTTATAAACAGCTTTTTGCCATCATCTTGAAGTGGAGGAAGACAGGAGCAGGGTCCTTTTCTAACAAATAGCCCATATAAACCGTACACAGGTGGTAGAGCAGACACATCCAGATGGCCATTGTTTTTTGGTAGCATTCATTCTTTTTTTTACTGCTTCTGATACTCATTTTACAAACATTATTTTAATTTTTAAAGGCTCTTTCAACATAAAAAGAGTAGACTATAGAGGCCAGCATTCTAAAGACAAAGTCAATACATTAAAGCCCAAATAACGTAAAAATTCTCCCCCAAAACTGCAGTGTCAGTAATCTCCAGTTTGGCTACAGAAGGCAGCTTTCCAATAATCATCATTGTTATTGCTCATAAAAACATGGCGGTATCTACAGCTCAGCAAGTCCCACCACATTAGATACTTTGAAACCATCAATAAAAGTCACGATTCATACATCAGGGAATTTACTAGCTGAAAAAAAGATTCTCAAACTGATGAGGTAGAAAGACGACTAGAATTAATTCTGTTTGCATCAAAAAAAAAAAAAAACAAAAAACCAAAAACAAAACAAACAAACAAACAAAAAAACCTAAGAGGCATCTGCTTCCAGGCCATGTTAGGTACGGTGTTTGGAAGACCAGGATATCAGGATGCAAAGCCTACGGAGCAGTCAGCCTCGGCCAGAATTAAATGACCGACTGCAGCATCAGCTCAGTTGTCTTTAAGCATCTTTTTGACAGCAATTTCGAAAACCCAGTGCGACGAAAGGCTGCGACGCGTGCCTAGCACCAGTGCCACGCTGGCGGGTTCTCATGCACTTTGTGTCCCTGCTCTCATCAGCTGCAGGGAAGTGACAGAGGCGTTGCCTTGCCTCACAGCAAGCTGTGCGGTAGTGATTTCATCCTTTTGCTGCTGGTTTCTAAAGGCATTGATTAGTCCTTCTCTCCGTAGATGACCAACAGATGACCAACATGAGAACTTCTGGTGCTGGGTCCATAGGTGGGACGAGCACCAAAGCCACCGATCTGCTTGCAGAGTGCTGATGCTCAGGGGTTTATTCCTTCACAAGTCCTTTTTTAAGTTGTTTTTTTTAAAAATTTTTTTCTTTCTTCATCCCTGTGTAGGAGGAAGAGTTTTATAATGACTTGGAGCAGATGGAGAGGATCTGCGTGTTCTATTCCGAGCTCCACTCCCTGGTATTTGTCTGTGCAGACGGGTAGAAAACAGGCAGACACGATAAGAAACAGAGCGCTTTATGCTGACCTGATTGTTACTCCCATGCTCTCATTGCTGCCTCTTTTTATCTTCTTATTATCCTGTTCTCTCACAGGACAGAGTGGTTCCTTGTAAATGCCTGTAGATCTGCGATTTAAATACTTTTTGGGACTTCTACTAATTCCCAATCATTATAAATTGCAGCGTGCTGCACTTGAAAAATCTTGACTCGCACATCCTTCAGCTTGACATCACTTGGCACGATCATAGCAAGGGTGGGAGGAGGAGAAAACCGGGGGGAACAAACAGACACCGAAATGGGGCAGTGGAGGGGAAAGAGGGAAATGGAAAACTGAAAGGAGCCCGGAACAGGCCACAGCAAAACTGAAAAATACCCTGAAGGCAAAAACCAAAGTAAAGATAATGCAGGAAATAGACAGGTCATTGAAAGGCTTCGAGCAGGGGACAGACGGTCGGATTTGTTGGAACAACTATTTTTGTTGCCGGTTCTGCTAAATCTGACAGATTATTCCCGAACAAAAGCTGACGGGGCAGATGAAGACAAAATATTGAAGACGCACGGAGAGGTGAAGGCTGAACATGCAGAGTCAAGACTCTTCCCCAAGGAGAAGATGCCAACACTAAAACTTAATTAAATTGCCCAATGATATCACGAAGTCATAAACCAGGAGTGGCCCAAGAACAAAGCTTTAGGGACAGAGGCAGACACTGGGAGGGAAGGAGGAATACACCAGGAGAGCTGGTCCTAAAAGGAGGATAGGCAGTATTAAGTGCAAAACTTAAAATCTGAAGGGATGCAGTTGATAAAAAATACTATTCTATGTGTACTGAAAACCTGCAGATTTAGAATTCTTTAGAGAGAGCAGGTATTATGCAGAAGTTGTAAGATTCACTTACAGATTTAAGATGTCTATTCAATTTTACAGAAATTCATCATATTTCACTACAATGCATTAAACACAGTAAGTCTTAAAATCCCTTAGAAAGATCATTTTCTGCTACAGAAAGTTGAAGTCAAGTCAGCCCTTAGTGATTGCTTAACTTTGAGAAATCACAACTTTTTTTTTTTCCTGGATGGACTGTAATAACTTCTGAATGACATATCTGATCCACTCAAACACCTGGGAATTAAGCAGGCATCAGTAGGCAGAGTCCAATTGATTTTGGAGAAAGCCAGGAAAAGAGAAGAGTAAATGAGGCACATATTACTCTCTTTATCTAGTTAGCACATTCATTTCCTCCAGCATCTACATTATCATTTATAAATAGTTGATGGCAGCTTTACAAGAAAAAAAAAAAAAAAAAAAAAAAAGGAAAAAAATCAGTTCAAATTGACATCTCGAATGCCTTACTTCCCATGCGGAAGAAAAATATAATGGGATGAGAAGACGGGCAAAGAGGATGAGGGGAGGCAGGCTGGTGCAGAGGGCCGGGGGGACACGAGGGTGGCATCCAGGCCGTTGGGGGAACTGGGCTCATGAGGGCAAACAGGGCCAGCTTCCCAGCAAACCCACAAGCTATCGCACCAGTTCTATTATTTGTCAATTATATTATTTTAAAATTGCTATTTGGAAGAACTGCAAAAACACTTAGATATATACAGTGCCCACTATCTCTATTTTACTCATAAAATCAGCATTGCCCAGTGTATTTTTACAGTTTGCCTTTCTTTGCTTTGGCATATTTTGTTTTTTTTTTGGGGGGGAATCTTTATTCCTTGCCAAAAGAAATAATCATGAAATCCTCTGCTTTGGTTGTTTGATTTGAATTAACCCTTGAGATAAGGCATCTGTTTACATAAAATTAAAGTTACGTTGAATATAAAATGCATCTTTCCTTTGACTGAATAAATCTAAGGAGCCTTCACACTCCACACTGTCAAAAAAACATTAAATATGCAGCACCTATGTCATTTATGTTGAATCAAAGCCATTTTTCCACCGAAATAATGTTATTCTGAAGTGGCGCTAACTTGCAAGAAAATTTACTAAATTACAGCAGTATCATAATGGATGCCACAGTATCACATAAGCACACTGCATTTCACTTTTGAAGACTTCTGGCCACGGCTCCACCTTTCAAGAGCATCCTTCCTCCCTAATGCCGATCATTAACACGTCATCTGCTTTGTTATTTACTATTTGCCCCTATGAAGCCACCATTTTCGAGCAACCTGAAGCTAATCTTGCTGGCTTCTACTGGCAAAAGTATCTCTCCCAGAACCCAGATGTCTCTTAAATACTAAGAACGATCTACTAATGGCTTTATGGGGTTAATTAACGGCTTCTTTTTAGAGATAATAGACTTTGCAATGAGGAACATCAGCGTTATCTTTAGTGCTACCTCTGCAAATGGAGAATTCAGCATAATCGGTACTGCCGTGTATTGCCCATTATGCACAAAACTAAGGCACGTAGTGACTACCATTGGTATAGTATCACCTTCAATTCTTACAATGGATTGCAATTCACACCATAGATGTGCAAAAAAACCACCTTGTTTCTGTCTTTTAGTAAAACTTATGTATTCTGCTAGAATCTTTATTCCTTTAGTGGTTTTGTTGTTTTTATTTTTCTTCCTATAAGGAGCCCACATCTCTCCCAAAGTCGATGAAAGCATTCAAATGCATTCTGCATCACAGCCTAAGTGCTAAGGGAACATTCATTAGGATACAAAGCGATGCTCTATCAATTCAGGAGATTAAAAAAATTTTGAATTTTCTTCTACTACCGGTAAGGTTAAACCCTTGTAAGGGACTAGAGCACTCCAGTCCTTTAAAGGTCCCTTCCAGTCCTAATTATTCTATGATTCTATATTCACAAGCAAGTCAGATCACAATGAAGAAAACACAGCTAATAGGAAAGCAGGAATTAAGTGGTTTTCTTGCTACTTGCGCGGGTATTGTACTGCGGGAACTCAGTGCTGGAAGCGCAGTTTCTGGTGTCCCTCTGAAGTCCTCTGCATCTGTACAAATCTGAGCTTTCTCACAAAACACATCAGCTTAGGTTTTGCTCAGCAAATCCTGAAAATCAAAACCTTCGCTGAAAAGAAAAAAAAATCATGGCACTACTCTAATAAAAGACAGACAATCTCCAGTTTTACCATGGGCAGAGCAGGTTTGGGAAAGAATGAGTCACACAGGCAGAAGCTTCAGTGCTTTCCAGGAAAGAAACCTCAGCGACAAGCACGGTCTGCTGGAGAACATCCCCATGCAAAAATCTCCCTGCCTCGTGCTCAGCCCATTTTCCCTGGGGTACAAAGCCCAGGGCTCTCCCTGGGATGCTCCCAGCACGGGCATCCCTGCTATCCCCAGCCATGACCCTGCCAAAGGGCCCCATGGGCTTTCCAGGGGCTGTCCCCAGCACGGGGCAGGGAGATGTGGGGCTGGTTGGGATGTCCCCCCAGGGCTGCACTCCCCTTGCCATGGGTCTTGGTGCAGGGGAGCACAGCCTCAGTCAGTGATCGCGGCTTCGTTTCCACAAGGCTCAACTCTTCTCCTGCCAAAGAGCATCACTTCGTCTGCATCAAACCAAATAACAAGCAGCCTAAAGATGCTGCTTGCTCCAGGAATACATCTAGGTTTATGGACTTCTTTTTTCCATAAAAAGCAATAACATGAAACTTGAATGTGATCATCTTCCTCCAGAAAGATGATTTTTCACACTTGGTCTAATACAACAGAGTTTTACATCAATACCCATTACTGCAGCGGAAGCTTTGCCAAGGGAAGGGCAATCTGCAGCCGTAATTCATGGAGCAGCGACAGATACTGTGCGGTTAGTGCTGCTGCATGAGTTTACATTGCCAGTCTGATTGTGACACTGCCCATCTTAAATTCAAATATTGTCGCGGACCAAGAATTTGCCTTTATATCAGGGACCTAGAAATGCTATCTGGATAACAAGTGAAATGAGCTGGGTATGGGATCCCTCCGTTCAGGCACTACACATGAACAGAGAACATGGTGCTGGAGCAAATCACCATCCCACACCGAGTGCAGGCAGGCGAGATGGCAGGGATGCAGTGATGCACCGCGGTCCCCGTGGTCTCCCTGCCCTGCTTTAGCTGAACGCATTTCTTTCCCACACCTATCAAGGATTTTATTCTGGGAGTGCAAGGCTATGATGATTCCAGTGTCATCAAACTCAGCTGTAGTTTGGAAAAGGTTTTCTTTTTAACCAAAACCGCCGCAGCTTTTCAAACTGCACAGATGATGCAGGCATCTCCTCTCCTCCCTCTCCTCAATTAAATGTGAATACACTTGGTAGATGATGTCAGAAAGCATTATGTTCACCAGAGCAATCTATGGAAGATGTTGTCCTATTTTCAGCATTATCTGTAATGTAAGGAACAAACCTTTCCAGTGTGCTGGTGCAAACCAATCTGAAACGCAGCTGCCCAGTTCCAGCAGTCAGCACGGACCCTGCGGAAGGAGCTGCACCTTCCAGCTGACTCCTTGGCATCACCTCTCCACCCTTTTCATCAAGAGAAGTGTCCCCAGTAATTTCAAGGCATGGCCCGTGTTGACACAGAGACTTTTTAGCGAATGCTTTTCACCACACACGTGCAGTGTCAAAGAGCCTGGGTTTGCACAGCCGTTTGTCACTGCCTCGTAAAATGACATAACAATAAAACATAAAGCATCTGCTGTGCCTCACACCGGCCTTCCCCTGGCAACAGAATGAGCTTTTTGTGGCACAAAGATGCTCATTTCACATGCAGTGGTGGCTACAGGGCAGAGTTTTAAAAAGCCCTGGAAGTCTTCAACTTCTGAATGTCCAGAACAGGACCAGAATAATTGCTCTTCATTGAGCCAGACGTTCACAAAAAGGGCAGTAACAAACCAGAGCAGACAAATGCCTTCCTCTAGATTTAAAATGCTACCACCTCCTCCCGTTATCCTCACAGAGCAAATGAGAGAAAGCGAGCACATGTGCATGTGCAAGACAGACAGACATCATGGTTTTTTGTAGTAAATTATGTTCCAAATCGCAGCACTCCACAGAATGACTATAAATAGTTTCTAAGCAAAACGGAGCCAAATATATGGAATTTGTGGTACTCCTCCCTTCACTTAAATCTATACATATTCTTCTCATCTTTGTCCCCTGACAACAGAGATGACAATGAAGCTACGGAATAACATTGAGTGCGTTGTAACTAAAACTAAAGGGTCCCAAATTAAATATTAGTGGTGTACAATTTAATCTGCTTTTGTCCCCCCTACAACTCGTAAAAACTCTTAAATTGTGCTTCTGCAGCTTAGGACATCAGCACATTCTCTAATTGCTTTACAGCACCATTGTTATTTTATGAAGAGATTCTCCATCCTACGTGTTCTACAGCTGGCTAATTAAATTGCTCCTCTGTACAAGCGAGGTACGCAAGAACCACAGCCACATTTCCAGGACACCCAGCCATGACTGCTAACGCAGAGATTTTATAGGAATCGGGAGGTGCAAGGATCGGCCTCCAGCCATACCAAATCCCCACTGGGCCATGGCACCAGGATCCGGGGATCTCACGGTGCGTGTGGTTTCTGACCGCAGTGCAGGAACGAGGACGATTCCGCTGTGTTTCAGGTAAGTTTAAGCTTCTAGAAAATGATCTTATAAACTCAAACTATACTTCACGCACATCTCCGAATAGTGGCAAGTGTCCATGGATGCTTTCACCAATCCAATTCTGATCACTTCAAGAGAATCTGTTTCAATCCATTTGAAATGTTTTCAAGATCATCCACTCCTTGCTCTGCTCCAGACAAATCGAATTAACAAGACTGCTGGGAAATTGTTGGGACTATTAAGAGTATATTTCCTCACTGGGAAATACAGGTCATTTGCACATAGATAAATTCATCCAACTCTTTGACATTTTAAATGAATAACTGATCACTATTTTCTCCGCGCTCTCTCTACAAATTGTTAATTTTTAGAAGGCTCTCCCATGCTTTTTGCACTCTGCCCCTCTTGTTTGCCCTGCTGAGGCTGTTACTGCACAGTCTCCATCCAGCCATCATTTGGTTCTCCCCAGACCTTTTTTCTGCCTCTTCTTTTGTTAATACATCAAATCTGTGGGCTTTCCTAGAGCTATCGGGTTTTGCTAGCCTCAACTTTTTGATCATTGTTTATTTCCCTTCTTAGACATCTGCTAATATTCTCAAACTCTTTTATGTTTTTACTCATATATCAGTCTCCCTTGACGATCTGTTATTCTTGAAAAACGTGCTCCTTTTGTCATTATGTGTAATTAACTTGCTGGTGACAACTGCCTACTGGACAATTTCTGTATCCTCCTTTGAGTTTGCCTTACAGATAACTACAGCTACAGTTGGTCTTAATTAATACAGTTGATCTTATTAATTTACTAAAAGGTGTTGCACCATTCTTAGGTCTGAATTCCATATTAGCATTACTACATCCTTCACATGATTATGATGCAATAACTCAATTAAATTATATAATCTTTATTTTTAAGCAGAAGCTTAGGGAAATACAAACCAACTTAAGTGTGTCATTGCAAATCTTTCCAGAAAATTCCTTGATCAGATCCTTATAAATCCTCATCTATGCTGCCACTTGCAGTAGATTCATTTGGGGTTTGTGCTAATTCACTGGAGAGTCCTGTAATCCCTTGTCATAAATATGAAGGATTTCACCCAGCCTATTAACAAGTAGAATTACAGATTGTCAGGGAGTAAATCATCTACCCTTCCCTAGTCATATCAACAATGGTTTGAGAAAAATTACTCTTTTTTATAATCCTTTAATTCTTGCAGATGTTCTTTTGAAAATTGATTTAAATCGATGAATCATAGGGCAAGATTGGTGTAAATTTTTCAAGCTGAAGACATCGCCTTCGATAGAGCAATCACAGTGTACACCCCTACCCCTACCATAACTCATCGCTGTTGAATGTTTAACACACTTAAAACGCCGGAGTCAGCTCCTGAGGCTGTAAGAGCAAATGGGTTTTAATTGGGTGAAGCCCAGCCTGCTCTGATGCTTTTTTTTTTTTCTATTTCTCAGATGGAAGAGAAGGGTAAGAAGTCAGAATTCACCACCAGGGAAGTCACAGGAGGGCAGGTCATCACACATGGTGTGACATCACGTAACCACGCACAACAGCACATCAGCAGAAAGATCCACAGAGCTCAGCTCCAGGCTCACGCCAGAATCAGCCACCTGAAAGGACTCCGCATTAGCCACAGAAGGAAAGCACTTTCCAGCTCTTCGCACAGTCTGTTCTGTAATCACAAGATGGCTTAGCCTACTTTGGGTTACTGCTGGTCACCTGCTTCAGAGGAGATATCCACCCGGTATAATTCGCACGAGGATAAACTAAACTAAACCTCTGACTTGATCATTATTACTCTTTTCCGTGTTTTGTGACTGCAGATGATCTAAATTTCAGAAAAGATGATGCAAAGCCACCAGCTAAGTCTCTCTTTCAGAACTAGAAGAATGTTAAAAATAACTTCACTGTCAGTACAACACGAAGTTACTACCCTCTACTGATGAGAATGGACTTACAGTCCATGCAACAATGAAGGCCAATGAGAAAACACACATTTACATTTACCTATAAAAATGTTTTAAAAGTGCCTTAAATCTCCTTTGGCCAAGTTTTAAAATTCAGCTTGGCCATATATGTGTGGCATCACCAGAGCTCCATGTAGGAGCAAGGATGCCCTTTGTGTTCCTGGAGAGAGATGGACCCGTAGCAAAAGAAGATAAATACAGCCCCCTACAAGCACATAAACCAAATAAAGTGTGGGTTCTGATGTCATTGGATGCAGGACTCATCTCCTGCACGTTTTATTGTTCCTTTGGACCACTACACATGAAGGATTTGGAGTGAAACTCGCACCTCCGAGGACACCTGACGTTGTAACCGCAAGAGTGTCCGACCAGTCCTGGACACGCTCAAGGTAATTAAATAAAATGAGCACAAATTCTGCCGTCTTCTGAGCCGACCAGAGGATTCCATCGCTCTTGGGGTGCATGGCACCTGCGAGGGAGACAGCTCCTTCCATTACCGGCAACAGCGTGATACCAAGTAATTATTTTGCAATGCAATTTGAGCAGATAAAAGAGGAGCTTGTATCTGGGTAAATAGCAGCCACTGGTTGCAAACAATTATTTAGAAATGGAATTTGAGGATCTTTCCAGAGTAACAATTTAAATTGGTCAGAACAGTGAGGGAGAGATTGTGTTGCTCCACTGGAAGTACTGCGGTCGCATTCAGAAAACTTTTCCTGCGTAATCCCCTAAGTGCATTAGCTTTCCACTGGAGTGCCACAGCGGAGAAAGGAGATCAGGAGGAAGCGATGGGTGCTTGGCCTGAATGATATCATTACCACTGAATTATATTCCAAAATAAGGCAGCTTTCATGCATTTAATTTAATTCAATTCAGGGCTGGAAGTCATTTCTGTTATTGTTTCAAATATACATTAACCCTGCATTTGTTAATAACACACAGAAAATTTCTTGGTGGGAGCAAAAAAAAAAAAGTTTTAAAAATTAATTTTAGAGGAAGAATGCAGGTGTTACCATCTCCACCTTCCCTTTAGTCTTCTTCAGGTCCTGGGACCTGGACCAAAAAACCTTGACAGACACAACTTCCAATATGTGCATGTTGAAGTAATCTCTGTGTTTGAACAGAGAGAAACAAAGAGGTTGGAAAAGATGTTAAGCCCAGACAGAAAGAGCCTCTTCAGAAGCGGGAGGCACCAGTTTCAGGGTGGCTCTATCTACCCCATCTGCATAGATCCCCTCTGCGACGCAGGGAGACGCACGCACGTCCCACCACGTCCTCACAGCCTCCCCCTACCCAGGGGGCATCTGACTTTCTGCTTCTATAGAAAACAACACTACTGCTGAATTTCAGCTGTGCTCGTTTTGCCAAAGAAGGCCTTCTGGGCTGCTGAAGTGTGTGTATAATATCTATTCTGCAGTAACTGTTTCTTTTCTGGGGGTTAGGAAAACTACATCATTCTTGCAGATGACAATGCCTTTAGTGTACAGACGTACTGCAGCTCCCAAAGAAGGGGAGCTCTGTCAAGCAATGAATGATTACTGTTTTCAGTGATTCTCTTTCCCTGCAATTGTTTTTTTTTTTTTAATAAGCAAAAAGTTCCTAGGGGACTATTTTTTTCTTCTCTTTGCAGAGCGCAGGCTATTGTGTTGGAGTATCAGTAACAGAAAAGCTCCTCATCCATCTGAGGAGGACAACATGACATCAAGGGCTCATTCCACAATGAGATTTTAACAAACAGATACAGAGAGATTCAATCTGCAGCAACACTCGAGTTGAGTGAAAGACCGTCGTTCCTGAGGGAGAAGAGAGGACAGGGATTTGAACAGAGAGAAGCAGCACCAAAAGCCAGTTGCCTCCCTTGGGCTCCTCGCTTTTCCCTTCCACATTTGCGTGTAGGACAGCAAAAATAAGCTGCACCTTCATCTTCCCAAAGAACAGATGAATTACATCATTTACTAGAACTCTTCTACAGCCTTTTTGTCATCAACATGCTCACTGCTGAGTTGGGAAACAGAAAGGGCATCCTCCAGACACCACTAGGAACATTTAGTCTCTCCAAACACACCAGGTTAAATTTTTCTATGTAAGAGAAGCAAGAAAGAGGCTTTCTGAAAAAAAACAGGTAATTTCAAAGAAAAAAGACAACAAATTGAAACTGGCATACAAGGGGATTTACAATTCACATTAATATTACCAAAATTTCTATTCCAGATGTTGCTTGACTATTTGAACCGCTGGCATCAAGTTCTTTGTGAACAACAGCTGACTGTGCTTAAGGTTCACCTTACGTCGGTTGTCTTCAGCACAGATTCCTGTGGCTGCATCTGCTACAGAACCCACAGGACCAAGACCCATGCAAAGACCTTCTCCACCACCCACCCAGCTGCAAGTGGGGCAGCCATTCCTTCCAACCCCTAGAACATTCCCCTGTTCCCCACAGTGTCCGTGGGACAGTCACAGGCTCACCCAACACCTCCAGGTGCTGACTGCAATGATTTTGTAGTCAAAACCATGGGAGCCCTTGAGATCTAGAAATTAACTCAGGGCTCTTTCCCTCACTGTACAAAGCACTTTTTGTCAAGCTACATACTTGGAAACACAGTTGAAACTCCTGTTATCTGGACATACAGTCCATAATTATCATCAGCAATAACTGGGTTCTGCAAGAGAATCTCTTCTATTTTTATTTTTTTTTCTTGTGCTGAATACCAATTCATTACCAGATGGACAAGAGCAGTGAAATTCCAATTAACTATACAATAAATTTCATTTTATTCTTTTAGCATAACTTTAGTAAAGGGAGCTGCCACAAGTCTTGAAAGCCAGAGTAAGCTGTGTTTCAAGGTGGAAGGTCTCTACCAGTCTTCAGAAATGACATTACTAAATCAAATAGATGTGAAAGCCTGGTCTAACCTCACTGAAGCAAATAAACAAGTAAAAATCCCACGGTCTTCAGGGGTGTGCATTAAAGTCCCGAAGGCTGAGAGCTAGCTAGGCAAGTCCTCCTCCATCCTTGTCTGTTCCTGTTTCTCTGCTCACATGGCAAGCCCTACGGTAAGATTTTTTTTACATCACAGCCTCAGACACCTCGAAGAATGAACTTGCTAAAGAAGGCTTGCATCAGCCACATCTTCCAACATGCAATTAGACACCCTGCCTTGCCGAGCCCTCCTTCTGCTTGTGGGCTTCTTAACCCAAGGCTGAGTACAAAAGACTGGGAATGGAGGAAAAAGACATTAAGGAGTGCATGAATAGCTTACAAAACCAAGTATGCACCCGAACAAACACGGAACACTTTCATGTTCTGGTCATTCATATCCTCCCACAGCCCGGCACTCCAGGCTCCCCATTAGCCTGTGATACTGGAGTTTGGACCCCTCGAGCAGAAAGCTCATTATGGTCTGGAAGAGCACACAGTTTATGGTGATGAGGAGTTTATTGTGAGACAACACACTGTTGTGAGATAAAGCACATATACGAAAAATATGGGACACCAACACAACCGGAACATTAGAGTACCTGATGTGAAAGCCACTGACAGCTTTAGCAGGAGATTTTATTCTTCCCTTCTCCTTCGCCCCCTACTATGGTTTGGAGACCTGCCTCTCCGCTGCTTGTCAGCTTGTCTGGTCATCACACCAGGTCACCGGGCTGGGCCTCCATCACCTCTCCTCACCAGGCCATGGGCTGCAGAGAGCCAGGCCTGCCTCTGAAACCAATTGCAGCAGCCTCCCCACACGTTTAGCTGAAGCTGTTTGGTGAAAGACCCCAGAAAGCTATTGGAGGAAGAAACACCAGCTGTACATCAGCAAGATGGCAGCAAACATGTTTCCAGCCGAGCAATCCAGCGCAGCCCACGCTGGGCAGGAGCAAAGAGGGGCACCCAGGGAAGCTTTGCAGCCTGTCAACATGTGGACATAGAAGCTGCCGAGAACATGGCTGGTTGTCAGTTATCTTGTACAAAACACAACCACTGATCCACATTATCTTTCTTCCCCTGAATGCCTTGCTCACAAGCCTGCACGTATTGCAAGGCGTGCTCTGACATTTTGAAAGAAGGAAGCGAGAGAGATTTCAAACCCCGAGTACGATGTATAGCTGACTTAGCAAACACTTTCATTAAAGAGTTCAAAGGAGTGGGGAGAGATATCTCATGAAATCTAAAGCACTCTGCATTAATTCACTGTGGAAACAAGCATGGAAAATAAGTGGAAGTGACAAGCGGACTTTGACACGCATGAGATCAGGACATACATCACAACAGGTACTGTCAGCTTTCCTGGAGAATCAGCGCTTGTGTCCTGCAATCTTCATTCTCCCACGCAATCTCTGGCTGTGGTGGACACAATTGCCTGACAGCTGGGGAAGAACCAACCCACCCGTTAGTCCTTTCTGTTACTTAGGAAATCAGCCCATCCTCCTCCTCCTAAACCTTCCAATAATTGACAAGAACTAAATTAGTAATGTGCCCTCATATTTTAATGGCCCCTAGCCAGCTTCTAGGGGAAAAAAGCCAGCCCACACTCTCCACTGCTCTTTATTTTCTAGTTTTTGATTTCATGCAGAAATAAGAGATATTCTAGAGTATACAATGTTGGAGTCAATTAGGGTATCGTGTTAATAAGTCATTCTGGAAAGAGAGAAGTCACATTTTGTAACATTACTCTAAATCAATAAAGTTCTTTTTAAAAATTATTTTTGAAAACAGGATGGTCTAAATTACATTTAATCTGAAATCCTGTGAACGCAATGTAAAAGGAGTATTTTGTGTGCTTGGTGTCATGAGTCTCAGATGTAACAGCAGCCCATTATGGAAATAATTAGAAAGTTTCTGACTGAAATTAAAACCACTTGCCTAAAATCTTTCACAAAGACCACCTGACAGAGTTACAGCTAAAAGTTGATTTTGAAATTGCTCCATGTGGTACAAATGTTCCCAGGATCCAAAACCAGTTGGTAAGACCAAACCACTGTAATGGCTGCCCACTATGAACAGAGTTGCAAACAGACAATAATTCTCCTTTTGAAGAACCAGGTTATTAAACGAGGCTGGTTTGAGACAAAGTAAGCAGGCAAAATACAGAAAAAGGAGGAGTAATGGAAAAAGAGTCCCTCTGGCTGGAGCATTGCTCCTCAAGAGAAATTCTCCCATCCTGCAGTAGCCTCATCAACACGTGAAACTTCCAATCGTTCAGAAAATGAAAGGAGCTTACCAAGAGCAGGCAGACACATTAAGAATGCCCATGTTTGCATCAGTTTGATTTGTATCTTCAACAACAACGAAACTTTTCTTAACTTAAGAGCTGTTCACAACTGCAGGCAGCAGAGGACCTGCAGTTCATCTCAGCCACCTGGAGATTGCTCTTACAGGCAACACAGATCTATTTAGCACTCAGCCTGTAGCAATGATAATGCAAACTGATATTCAGCCTCCTGACTTCATTGCTAGAATTGACTTACTAGTAGGACACACAACAATTTTCAGTAAATCTAATCTTTCAAAGACGCTCTTTCTGCCAAAGCAGCACTTTATATTTCTGTCATTTACAAAGGCGAGCAATAATGCATTTTAGATCTAATAGTCTGTTCAGCAGAGGGATCTCAAAGTGCTTTGCCAACACTAAATAACTACAATGCAAGATATAAGGAAATTCACATGTAAAGATCACTTCCCTCTCAATTTTTTTTTTTTTAAAAGTGTAGCTACCTCCATACTAAAGTCTAAAAGAGAACAATTTACTACACCCAACTTACACACGCACACAGAAAAATACATGATTCAGAGGGAAAGCTCTGCAGAAGAAAGCTAACTCCTTTGAGCTGAGATTTAGCAGGAGACACTCCAGTAAATACATCTGTTCTGCAGAGAGCAGCCAAGGAGCCTGGAATAACTACTGCCATCAGATGAAGGATAACAGCAAAAACTTAGAGTTTAAAATACTTTCTTGCTATATTGGTTTGCTATTGATTGAAACGCGAAGTCACTAAAACTACAACTGTTAGCGTTTAAATATTCCATGCAAAGCCGGAGCGGCTTGGCTTAACAGAGCTGACAAAAATCAAAGCTGCATCGCTTCAGAGCAGCCCTCTTCTTCCACAGAGCATGTAAATGGTATTGAACTATCCAAAACATGCACCCTTAGCTGTTAACAGAGACAGGCGCATACCTCTAGCATTAAAATACATGATTATTTGGTTTGTACTTTGTTAGTTTCAAGTACACAGAATTACTTTTCTTAAATCAAGGAGTTTTAACGCGAGGAGCATCCAGCCAGCTTGCTGAACTGCCAGCCAGGCTTGCAAAATAGAGAAGCCATAAATGTGACAACTGACGGAATTAAAATCTGATCCACAAAATGCAAGTGGGAAGCGACCATTCAACATCTTGCGTGCTGGCTATCTGTCTGTGCAACTTTCTGGACTCCCAGATTACAAAGAGTGATGTATTGGATGAGTCTATGACTGTTGCCTCAAGTACCTGACAAACTCTCTCATAATTTTTTCCCAGTTGTCATCAGTATGGATGTTTACAGTGCAAGAAAGTCAGGATGGCCAAAAAATAATCTCAAATTCATCAGTGAGTGTTTCAAAAACCAGAGTAACCAGGAAGAATACAATGATTTTTGATGTTCGTTGACTCTCACGCAGATTTTCAGTTAGAAGGAAGAATGGATTGTTATTCCTCTTGATTTACAGATCTGAAACATCCTTACTTACAAGCTTTTCCTTGAGGAGTTGCATCTTTTGCTTTGTTTTCGGCTCCACTTGACTTTCCCCTGATTTTAAAGTATAAAAGATTTTTTTCTCTACCTGTAAAAAAATATCAGCAAAAATATTTGACCACAGAGCTTGCCTGCTCTCCCTTGCAGAAGGCTGCTGCGAGCATCCACCTGACTCAGGGTGCTCATGCTGAACCAGCTCATGCTCCTGCCAGGAGGGTCCCACCAGCTCTTTGGCTGCAGCACCAACGTGAAAGGCTGTCACAACTGTATTTTTGGCACACCTGAGAGCATATTTCTATTGCTGTTTGCAAAGTTTTAAGGCGCGCTTGTCAAACATAGCAATGATAACCTAAATGAAGGACGTGATCCGTAGCAATAACTCTTACAGTGTTAGCTAACGGTTCCCACTCAAAAAATATCTTAGGTGACTCCCTCTCTCGTACAGAACACAAAAGCTGATCAAGCAAAATACCAAGTAAGAGAGTCACTAAGTAAGTAATGACCTGACTGATCAACAGCTGCATGTGACAGCTGGCAAGAAGCAGTAACACGGGACGAATTGATAACATGGATGTACTCTATGCTCAGCAGCACATGGGCTGCTAAAGCCCTTACTCACTGTATACTAAGATCTGAACAAACAAGACACTGTAGATGTAAAAAACTATCGATCACAATCGATGAAGCCTGCCAGCTCAAAGACCAACGGTGACGGAACATCCACAAGACGGCCATATGTACTTGCCTGTGGAGGCAGCACTGCTCGCTGAACAGTCAAGGGTTAAGACAGAGAAAAT
Organism: Ardeotis arabs; assembly: GCA_011801015.1. NCBI lineage: Eukaryota > Metazoa > Chordata > Aves > Otidiformes > Otididae > Ardeotis > Ardeotis arabs. The sequence continues at coordinate 3,655 of JAAGAY010144612.1, read as the reverse complement.
GATTTACCTTTGTTCACGTGAAACTCTTGACCTAACGTGTGTCTCAGTCCAGAACTTTTGAATGTCCTTGAACTTAGTCAATAGGCTCTAAAACCGACATGAAATAAATTTTGAAAATTATAAATCATACATTCCTACTTTTATTTCATGCTTTGCCTTTATCCAACTTCTTCTAAAAAAACCAAACCAAAACAAAAAAACACAAAACTGAAAGTCCAGAATTAGCACAACCTTAGAAGCAAGTCCAAATAGGAGAGGGGCACTGAAACCAAGTTTTCTATGAACTGTACTCAAAATAAGTGTCTTATACCGGGAGGACACCTGCACTGTGACTTGATGTCTCATGCACTGGTCCAAGACTAGGTGGAGAGCATCAGTCCCTATTTTTCCACTCTCTTTAAAGTGTTCCTGTAAGATCCTTGCTTTTGATTGCTGCAGACGTAAGAAGAATCAGATTTTTCTACGACACTGAAAACATGGGATGGAAATTAGCTTGAAGATTTCCCTAGGAAGGGAAATCTTCAAAGAGAGAAGCCCAGTAAAATGGGCTTTGATGAATTTGTGTCAAAAAAAAAAAAAAAAAAAAAAAAAAAAAAAAAAATAGATAATTTAACTACCTCTTTTTTCCCCATTGATGTCACACAAATAATTTACATTATACTTCACAGTTTTCTTAATACAACAGTAAAACATTTTTTCCACAATGTGTCTTTTTGCTAATCACCACAGAATTACGATCTCTTTTGTAACAAGTTAGTATCTACATCATTATACGACGCATGACAGACTTTTATCACTGTCTGTTCCAGGTTTTATGACTTGGGGTAGCAGGTTACAGATCTGCAACATATGGGGTTGTGCGAAGTTTCACAGTACGGGGACTGACGAATGTCAGCAACCAGATAGCTCAGCTTTCACTCCTCTCACCTGTCTCCGTACCACTAAAAGAGCTCAACATAAACACCAGGGCAGTGGAAAGCCTCCATTCGTACGAAGTCCTGCTTAACTGTAGCATACACCAGTATTTGGCCACACTGATGTCAAGATGGAATTCACCAAGACGACAATGAGGCCACTGATGGATCGCGTTGTCCAGAAACAGTCAAACTGGACCAACAGTGAAGTATTTTAACTACAACTCCATGATCTAAATACAGTATTTTAACTGCAACTCAACGACCTAAATACATCAGTGAAGTTTTCTTAGTGAAAGACATTACAGGCTTTATAGACAAGAGATGCAAGAATAAACAAGTGTGCTCATATCACAAGAATATCTGTAATAACTACATTTATTTCTTTCCCACTACAGTTAACCTCGGAAATGCACTACTCCAGTTGGCTGATAACTCCAAAAGAAAAGGAAACAGTTGAAATCTGAATGATTATGCTTCAAAATAATTATTCTCTTGCACTATTAAAGCATCGAGATTCCCAAGTGCTTAAAGGAAAGGGTAAGTGACAATTTTCACTGGTACTCCAATGCAGAAAGGCTGCAGTTAGTGGAGAGGGCTTTGATGACTGCAAAAAGATAGACATCAAGCCCACCTTCAAAAACAGCAAGGAGGAGGATTTAGGTATCTACAGGCTCTCCAGTCTCACCTCAGTCCTGGCAAGATAGTAGAGCAAACACTCCAGAAGAACATTTCCTGAAGCCTGAAGGACACAAAGCAGAGTAGGAACACCTAGCATGGATCTACTGAAGGGCAATTGGGCTCCCTCCACAGTCTTTTCTCGTTAAATAAATGTGTTTCTGAAGGGTCACTGTCAGTTATGGAGCCCTGCAACAAAAGCTTACAGAAGCATCCCTAGAAATGTAAAATAAAGGATGGATCCTCATGTCAGGCACAAGAGAAGTTTTTTGGGTTGGATGTGCATTTTCAGCCCCTCAGCACATTGCTGGGTTTTTTTAGTTTACATTTCCTACCATTTGGGGAAATCAGGTGCTTACTGCCAATTCAACTTTCTTATGTTGCCTCGAGAAATGGATTTAGGAAGTTTACGATAATTGCTGGATTGTTTGCATTGCTGCAAGTCAGCTGAGTGCTGGGAGCACTCCTTTTCATTCCTTGGTATTGTACACTACGGACACCACCATATGCTCTTGTAACTGCATTAAATGTCAGGAAAAAAAAACTCTTCTGCTTGGAGCATTCACTTTTCAGGAGAAGAAGAAATATCTTTACAAAATTTAAAGTTCACTTGATGGGTGTGAGGGCATAAATTAAAACCTCATATTTAAAATGTGTCTCTCGCTTTTTTCTAGTTCCATAGAAATATAACGTACACGGGAAACTCTGACTAGCAGGAGGGGAGATTGGTAAATACAGCCCTGAAAAACTGCTGGCAGCTTTGATCACTGGTTGCTGCTATCATCCTCCCATCTCCTATCAAAGGCTAAGCTGCTTACGGAGAGCTTTTTCACTGCCCTGCATTCTGGAAGAGCTGCCTCAGGTCTTAAAGAAAGGTTTAATCTTTAGACACATGAGAAAGGCAATGCCACTTTTCCCTCCTCCGTGCTTCAGAAGGCGGAATCCTGCAGAATAAAATCACTGCACTTTTCTGAGCAGCACAGGCATTATCCCGGCCTCGCCGGGAAAAGCATTCTCCTCTGGAAGCAGTGCAAGTCATTTATTTCCACTGCTCCTGTCAGAACGGCAGATCTTCCCGATATTAGTTTAAACCAACTAGAGTAATTAGTTGCAAAAATCTGCATACTCTTTCCTCTCAAAAATTAAATACTTGCGTAAAAGCATTTTCCAATCTTCAAATCCGATCGCACGGCTGACACAGCACAGTTAAAACTACGACATGCAGAGGCTTATGCTCTGTATCCCAAATAGATGGGTGAGTCACACACGCAGACTTCAAGAGAGTCCCTGGAATATTTATATTAAACAAGTTTACTGCCGAGAGCAGCACTGATTTGGGGCTCATTTGAGAGCAGTGCATCTGAGCCCGTTACAGTTTGCAGTGAGTTACACTAATTAGATAATGCATTGCAATGGGGTTAATATTTCACTCCTGACACTTTACTTCCAGCTATCAACAGCCACATTTCCCTCCCTGCCGAACATCACTCACCGTTTTGAAGGGCAATTTGATGCCAAGGAAATCAGAAATGTGAGAGGCATACAAAGCATGAAGAGGCACATTAGGAGAGGGGAGAGATGGTTTCTCTAAATTCCCTCCCTCCTTATCTTGCTAATGACATTAGATTGGACAGAGGGGTCCGTAAGATATTTAATCAACAATTCAGAGCACCAAAGAATTTCTTAGCCATGGCTCCAGAGCCTTCCTTCAGCTGGCTACAGCAATGCATGTGGAGAACAGCTGATGGCTCTTCGAATCTACAGCCCGGCTGCCTGGGGAGGAGCAGGGCCATGCAAGCATGCGGTCAGGTGTTTGCGTGTTTTCCCAAACACACAAGATTCACCCACCTCTGCTGCTGTTAACTGAAACTGGTGTGTCCCTCCACAGCATTGCCGAGCATCTGGGAAGTGCCTGTCCATGCAAATGGAACGTGGTAAATCACCTGCGCACATAGATGCCACACACATTTTGGAGAACTTGTGATGACTTCAAAATCCTGCTTTAGTAGCTGAAAAGTGATCTCCTTTTTTTATTTTTTTTTTTATTTTTTTTTTTTTTTTTT
>JAAGAY010144611.1:0-41398 GCA_011801015.1 Ardeotis arabs | reverse complement strand
ATGATCCCGAACCTGCTCCTCGAGTACAGTGGGCGGTTCTTCGTCCTCGCAGTCCCTGCCTGTGCTATAGTCCTGGATTCTTCCCAGAAAAGCAGAGTTTTATTAGTATAATTCATGAATAGTCAATATGATTTTAATCACAGTGACACCTAGGATATGCCAGTTTTTTAAAAGCTTTGGCACAAAGATAACTACCTGCCTGTCGGAGGTAGTTGCGAGGGATTTACTCCTTTCTGTAAAAGTACATTATGGTCAAGTTCCAGCGGTATGCACGCTAGAGAGTTTGTTTTATTCTTGTGACAATGATCATTGCTGTAACAGGATAGCAGAAGTTCCAGTATGATTTCTAAATATTATGTGTATAGGCTGCTAAGGAAGCCTATTCATTAGCACTCAAAACTTTTGACTCTTCCGCTCCAGCAATCAACAAACTCTGAATAAGAGGTAACGAAACCCCACAGACTACTATACAGAATAGAAAGACTTAATAACATCTCTGTAGACTCCTAAAACCATGGATGTGTGGACAGTGATTTAGAAGCAACCTATCTAAAGAAAACAGAAAATATCTGAAAGGAGTCCAAACTATCGGCTTCCCAGAAGTCAGTGAGCCGGTAAGTATTAGACCTCTGTGGGAAGGGACCTACACTTATCTGCAGATATGTATTTTGAAATACTTGTTTTGGTGTACTTTATCACATTGATGGCATTTTCAGTAGCATTACCATGTTTATGATCCCTCATGTGACAGGACGCAGCATAGCAAAGGAAGATGAGGTCTCGGCAACCTAATTCAGCGTGTTTGGAGAGCTGAAAAACAACATAAAACCTCTGTTCTGAAGATTATTATTCTTATTTTTCTATTCACAGATGTGGTTTTGAATGTACCTAGCTGGGTGAATATGTTCTGTGCAGATTTTGTATTTTCTGCTTGTACTTTAATTTGGGCAGCATTTAGGTGTTGCTGCATTTAAAGAAAACCTATAAAATATGTTTATGAATGCACCAATTTTGTTAGTGTATTCAGTGCAGGTGCCCAGCTGCTGGCAGCAGCAGTTGGGGCGCTGCAGGGGCGGCCCCTGCGAAGGGCTGCAGGGGCGGCCCGGTGCCGGCCACAGCCGGTTCCAGGAGGCTCCAAGGGCCCCAGCGCCGGGCACAGCTGAGCCCCTCAGCCCCGGGCGGGCGGCTCGGGGAAAGCCTGGGTGAGGAAGGGCAAAACGCTGCCCAGCAGCCAGGGCTGGGGGCAACGGGGTGAGAAACAGCCCTTCCAGCGCCGAGGGGAGAGCAGGAGGAGGGGCAGAGAGACTCCGAGTGGCCCAGATTCCCCTGGAAGCACCTCAATGGGGAAGATATTTCCCTTCAGGCAGAGAGGAGCTGCTATGGGCTGACCGCAGCCCTCCATTCCCCATCCCCCTGTGCCACTTGTGGAGGAGGAGCTACAGGAGTCAGGATTGGAGGAGTGAAGGTAAGCCTGCAAAAAGAGAGCAGGTGGGTGGGTGTCTGGCAGCCAGCCAAGGTCAACTCACCACAACCAGGCTCCAGTTTATCAAGAAAAAGTTTCACTATGAAAATATAATTACTTGTTAAAACTGATTTCTTATCACACTCTGCCTAAATTCTATTCAGAACTATCTTGAGTTGCTCAATAATAAAACAGGTAAAACTTCAAGTATTATCCACAAAATATAGTCATTTCTAACTATAGAAAATATCTAAGCATTTATTTTGTTAGATTTCGCTTAACTGATTTGAGGTATGTTTAGTTTAACACTGGAAGAAAATAAGTTTACTGTGATGAACACTAACTAATCAAAGTACTGGAGATCATTGTGCTTAGCTGAAGAAAAAACATGATAATGGCATGGAATTGGACAGATTATTTAGCATCTGTTACTGCAGCCTGTCTTGTAGCCTTTCTTTCCTTGTTCACCTTTCCAAATTTCCCCTCTGTTGTAACGTCTCACCTTATGTATTATTTCTTAGAAAGAGGCAGAACAAACACTTAAGAGACATTTTCTGTTGCTAGAGAAGAAGATACAATCATGGGGTGAAATGTCTTCGGTCTAAAACTACAGAATCCCGTTTGGTGGAGTCTTTCAGGAAAGCTGGGTTCCATAAAGCATTTGCAAAAATAGTGAGTTATTGCCCATGACCAAAAGGAATTTATATTTATTATAATCTCCATTAAAAAAAAAAGAAACACAAGGAAAACTCCAAAACGAACCACCCAACAATAACAAAAAGACTACCAGAGAAAACATTCTGCAGCTCTCTGAATGCTGTAAATAGAGTATATTTGGTCTCTACTTTTTCAGTGCTCTGACCTGATTGGAAAAAATCCCAATTTTTCAGTCTTCTCTGAGACTGCCAGCCCTACACTACTGCAGAAATGTAATGATAGTTCAAGTTGAATAAAATTTGGTATTTATAGACCCTATAGGATAGTCCCTTAATATTTTTAATGTATGTCAGTTGGGTTTTGTGGATTTTAATAATTATTTTTAAATTGAAACCTTGTTGTCATATGCTAATTCTGGAACATAATGACAAGTAGCGCCTGTAACAGCTGCTTTCCTCAGCAGTTGTTCCGAGGTATAGAGTTTATTCTGACACGGTTCAGCTCTGTGTCCTGACTCCACACCCTAGACTAGCAAAACAGTTAAGTATATGCTTGACAATCACCATCTGCTCAAGTTGCACTGATTTAAATTTAAAAGATTACCCTATGAAAGCTATAGCAAGGGCATGATCTGCTCAACTAACAGTACTAACAAAAATGTTAGTTTTTCCCATCTCTCTGAGTACAGACCAATGGTTTTAAGCATTTCATGCAAGAGTCTGTGAGCCACATCTTGTCTGCTCCTGACACCTACGCTAGCTAGATTAAAGCTAAAATTGCTTAGCCTCTACAGCATAAAAGCAGACCTTTATTTAGCTTTGTTCAAAAGGAACAGAGTATGAACAAGTGCTTTACTGAGTAGAGACTATAAAAAACAGACTTTAGAATTAAAAATAGAGAAATGCCACAAACTGCTCCAGGAGACTGCAAGACAGGTGACTATTTGATTTTTACAAGGAAAACCTTATTGTTCTATTTCCACAACCACAATTTTATCATTGTAACTTGATTTTGATAGAGAGGTGGTGGTGCATGGAAGATGAACAACTGGTCATGCTACTTCTTGAAGGGACGTAAGCAGCTGTAACTCTCATCCAATCTTGACCCTCTCAATTCTATCTCTGTTTTGGCTGTTAGATGTCTGTGGGGCGGTATAGTTAACTGTTGGGGAAGGTGATATTGCTGCAAATATCTAGACAACTCTCAGAAAAATATGTTCTCAGAATACCTTGGTAATATAATTTACAGTGTTAATTCTAGGAGTAGCATAGGCAATATTTTTAAAAATTTCGTATCCAGCTGCTGAGCCAGTGTATGTCTTGCAACCACAGTCTCTTCTGTCAGATCTACACTACTTTATACTACAGATTCAGCACATGACATTTTATGGAGTAGCACTTTGTTTTGTCCAGCAATGACTATGACAGGTTCCTCTGTTCCTAACAGTATTTGTAACAGATTTTATTGCAGGAGACCTCCTTCTTATATCCATGAGTAACAGTTAAGTAGACAGCAAAGGACATGTAGACCTCACGTCAGCTACCAGCATTGGAATTTAACCAGGATAGCACACACTGTGTTATAAAAGGAGCACCATTTGGTTACAGCATAATGATTTGCAAAGCTACACTGAAGGTTCACATATGGCTTTTTGAAATATCTTTATAAAGCAAAAGCTCTACTCCATGGAATTTAGTCAGAAACTAAACTTCCCCCAGAATATTAAATTGTTAGGTTACATGAGAGATGGAGAGAAGGAATGAGTATGGGACTGAATACTTACTAAGAAACCTCCGACTTAAAGTAGTCACATCATATCACAAAACTAAGAAATACTCTTCATACTTATACCTTCATGGTATAAGAAACTGTGTTTGGCTAGTTTATAAGTTATTTCAAAATTTTTTTTTGTCTGTTCTGTAGTAAGAATATAGGTGTTACTACTGACTCACGCCAGTATCAGACTCTGATGCAGTAGAATAAGATTCTCCAGGGATGATATGAGAAACCTTGTCACAAATGCACAACTTGCTTATGGTGGAAGTTAAATCCTTGTCCTTTCAGTCAGAAGTTAACTTCATCCTGCATATAGCACCTGCAATTGAATAACATCCTCAAAATAGGTAAAATATTCAGCGATCTGTTGTATAAGCATCTAACATTTTGGCTACCAATATCTAGAGATGTCGTCTGTCTGGACTTTGCAAGGCCTTTGACACGGTTCCCCACAACAGCCTTCTCTCTAAATGGAAGAGAGATGGACTCGATGGGTGGACTGTTTGATGGATGAAGAATTGCTTGGATGGTTGCATCCAGAAGGTAGTGGTCAATGACTCAATGTCCTGACCAACAGGAGGTTGGTGACAAGTGGTGTCCTTCAAGGGTCTGTACTGGGACCAGTACTGTGTAATATCTTCATCAGTGACATAGACGGTGGGTGCACCCTCAGCAAGTTTGAAGATGACACCAAGCTCAGTGGTGTGGTTGATGTGTCTGAGGGACAGGATGCCATCCAGAGGGACCTGGACAAGCTCGAGAAGTGGGCCCATGCGAATCTCATGAAGTTCAACAAGGCTAAGTTCAACAAGGTTCTGCACATAGGTCAGAGCAACCCCCAGAATCAATACATGCTGGGGAATGAAGGGCTTGAATGCAGCCCTGCCAAGAAAGACTTGGGGGTACTGCTGCAGGAAAAGCTGGATATGAGCTAGCAATGTGTGCTCGCAGCCCAGAAGGCCAAGCATATACTGGACTCCATTAAAAAAATCACTGCCAGCAGGTCAAGGGAGGTGATTCTCCCCCTCTACTCTGCTCACCTGGAGTACTACATCCAACTCTGGAGTTCTCAGCACGGGAAAGACATGGACCAGTTGGAGCAGCTCCAGAGGAGGGCCAAGAATATGATCAGAAGGCTGGAGCACCACTCCTATGAAGAAAGGCTGAAAGAGTTGGTGTTGTTCAACATGGAGAAGAGAAGGCACCAGGGAGACCTTATTGCGGCCTTTCAGTACTTAAAGGGGGCCTATAAGGAAAACGGGGAGAAACTTTTTAACAGGGCTTGTAGCAAGAGAACCAGGGGTAATGATTTTAAACTAAAAGAGGGTAGATTTAGACTAGATATAAGGAAGAAATTTTTTTATAATGAGAGTGGTGAAGCTCTGGAACATGTTGCCCAGAGAGGTGGTGGATGCCTCATCCCTGGAAACATTCAAGGCCAGGTTGGACGGGGCTCTGAGCAACCTGATCCAGTTGGAGATGTCCGTGCTCCTTGCACAGGGAGATTGGACTAGATGACCTTTAAAGGTCTCTTCTAACCCAAACCATTCTATGATTCTACAAACTGATTGTCATGGTTGTTCTTTTAATATCTACCCCAACTTGACTGTTTGGAATATAAAATTTACACTGAAATGAAGAGAAAGAGCATAAAGAAATGAGATTACTGACTCACATATTTCTGTCCTGGAAATGAAGAAGGTCACAGTCAGATTAGTATTTAATATTCAGATTAAATGTCATGAGCATAAATATGTTAATAAATCTGTGCATTTCACTTCAAACTGTGGTGTACGTATTGCCTAGGTTTAACACACTCGATAATTACTTTTTACAATATCACTGGAATATTATTAGTACTGTATGGAAAAAAAAATCATGATTGAATTTCTTTCTCTGATTTAACTAGCAGTTTCAAAAATCTCAGCCAACATACACTAATGGGTATTTTAGTATATGCTGAATTAGTTAAGATCTACCTAGCACCTTAGAATTATGGTGGTTTTCTAAAAGAAATACATTCTTAAAAAGAAATGAGTTGAAAAATACCTGTTCAGTGTACCAAGAAAAGTCAGTAGTACAGTAGATATATATTTGCATATAATAGCTGAACTTGTATCAAGAACTGATCCACTGCATCTGATAACAGTACCAATGCTATAAATGTACTTGAACACATACAAAACAGAGTTCTATCAAATGAAAATTGTAATTAATATTTAAAGGTCTGATTTGATCTCTGCACTGTGTTCTTACATTAACAAGGCAGAACTCTTTCCTGGCCAGGATAAAATCTTCACACTCCAGATATGGTCATTCCCTGCATGGGTGTATGTAGCCAAAGGGACCATTATGAACACATAAGGTAGGTAAAACTTTTATTGTGTAGGAACAAGTAGAACTGAAACAATCTAATACAATTTATCCAAATAAAGGACAGCTAACACACCTTTATATTCTGAAATCAAATCAAATCAAATGCTTTCTCAGTACTGAAATATTTAACCAAAGCCCATTTAGGTCTGTGTAAACAACAAGGGAGATAACATAATTTTACTCAACTCAAACTACCTCGTTGGTTTTCTTTTTTGTGAAAATATTTCCAGTCTTAGTATCATAAAATTTGAAAATAAAGGATAACAATAGCACAGCTGCACAAAGAATACACAATGTTTTCAACTAACAATCAAATTAAAAATCAAAACTGAATGTATGACCATGTAAAATTTTGCTAGTCCCACTATTGTAAGCTATTGTTATTCCAGTTGAGTAATTCCTGTCTTTGACATTAAATTAGGTACACATAGTGAATGGCGGTTGGAGAACAGACCTGAAATGCTGTCCTCAGAAATGGAGAAAATACATTCAGTCATGCCACACTGATATCAAAGTCACTATTAGAAATTAAATTTTAACTCCTCATCATGTGAACAGACTAGCTAAAATACTTTGAAACTTTTGGTTGTTCAAAATTATTTTAATATTCCAAATTATTTTAGCATTTATGCTATAGAATACATTTATGAGACAAAAAAAAATGTAACATCCTTGGCCAGATAGGTTCAAGCAGTCAGGAAATATCAGCTAGACAGTGAGAGATTTCTATATTGTTATGTTACATTTTACAACTTGTTTATCTATTTAATATAGCTTAAATAATTGTTTCATTTTGTTCCAAAAAGTTCTCTTTTCAGTGTGGAATAGACAAGCAATGGATACTAGTGTATGTGTTATGCTGGCATATTTGTGTTGGCAGAGTAAACAATCGAAAATCGGTGATAACTACCTAGTCTTTTCTAGCCAAGACAAGATATCAAGTATATAGTTCCACCTGATTTTCTCTAACTATAACAAGTTGAAATAAATTTTGAAATTCCTGACCCTACTGCATTGTTTTAAATTTTAAAAAAGTGCAATTTAACTGCAACAGCAACTACTATTCATTGATAAAGTCTGTGCTCCTTGCAGGGGGTTGGACTAGATGACCTTTAAAGGTCCCTCCCAACAGAAACTATTCTATGATTCCATATTAAATAGAGCTGGCCCCCATACTGAGCCCTTGTGAACACCACTTGTGACCAGCTGCCAACTGGATTTAACTCCATTCACCACAACCCTTTGGGCCCAGCCATGAGTCAATTTTTTTACCCAGTGAAGAGTACACCTGTCCAAGCAATGAGCAGCCTGTTTCTCCATGAGAATGCTGTGGGAAACTGTGTCAAAGGCTTTACTGAGATCCAGGCAGACAACATCCACAGCCTTTCCTTCATCCACTAAGTGGGTCATGTTGTCATAGGAGGTCAGGTTAGTCAAGCAGGACCTGCTTTTCATGAACCCATGGTGACTGGGCTTGATCACCTGGTTGTCCTATACACGCTGTGTGATTGCACTCAAATGGAGCTGCTCCATAATCTTCCTCAGCACTGAGGTCAGACTGACAGGACTCTAGTTCCCCAGACTCTCCTTCCGGCCCTTCTTTTAGATGACTGTCACATTTGCTAACCTCTGGTCAACTAGGACCTCTCTGGTTAGCCAGGACTTCGGATAAATGATTGAAAGTGACTTGGTGAGCACTTCTGCCAGCTCCCTCAGTACCCTTGGGTGGATCACAGCTGACCCCATAGACTTGTGTACGTCTAAGTGGCGTAGCAGGTTGCCATTTCCCTTTGGATTTTGGGGCTTCATTCTGCTCCTTGTCACTGTCTTCCACCTCAGGGGGCTTGGTACCCAGAAAACAGCTGGTCATACTGTTAAAGACTGAGACAAAGCATTAAGTATGGCAGCCTTCTCCTCATCCTTTGTCACTATGTTTCGCCCTGCATCCAATAAAGGATGGAGATTCTCCTTAGCCCTCCTTTTGTTGCCAGTGTATTTATAGAAGCATTTTATTATCTTTTATGGCAATAGCTAAATTAAGTTCTAGCTGGGCTTTGGCCCTTCTAATTTTCTCCCTGCATAATCTTACAACATCCTTGTAGTCCTCTTGAGTTGTCTGTTCCTTCTTGCAAAGGCCATAAACTCCCTTGCATTACCTGCAAACCGTGAAGTTGGGCAGTATGAGAGAAACACAGATGTGTGGAATGTGCATAATGCTGAAATTTGACAGATTTGAGAGTACGTTTCTGTAGGCATTGGCAAAAAAAGGGAATCTTGATGTATCCTCTGTTTTCACATTATATACTACCAATAGATTTTGTAATTGCAATCTGAATCAGCCAGCTTTGGTGCAGGGAACTACCCCTTTATTGCTCATTAATAATCATGCAGGTCAGAGAAAATCTACCAAAATATGTAAAAGTATACAGCAGAGAGGTAAGTAAAGACTTAGGGTAGTTTAAGTTAAATTGTCTTGAATCTTGTTCCAACCAGGTTCATTACGGTGAGAGGGTTTCTTATGTTTTCACACATCAAGACTGTGGTTCTGTTTGGAGAGTTACTTCCTGCTGGATTTCCTGTTTCTATAGATGTGACCAAGCCATTCTGTCATTTTGGAGAATGCTAGATCATAAAGTAGTTTTCACAGAGACTTGGAGTATCAGACTTGTGCAGTGCTGATTAAAAAACTCAGGAATAATTATCAACAGTTCAAACAAAGCTTAAAATGTATTTTTAGTCTTACATACACCTGGAACTTTATAGTTCATAGTGACCTTCTATAAGGAAAAAAAATATATTTTTTTAAAATAGAAACCTTGTAGTTTAAATGAAAAATGTCCATAAAGAATTCTTAACATTTTCTTTTCTCACCTTCTGCTGGGAAAAAGAAAAAGGCATCACATTGCAGCAGCAATTGAAATAGAAGGTAAAATATTTTTATAACAAAGTTTTTCTGTACTTGAAAAAAAAATGACTTGTAAAGAAAGCGATATAGAATTGTCCTCTTCTATATTTAGTCAAATATCTAAATTTCTTCTAGGGGATTTGAGAAGAAAATCATCTAAATCAATGGAGAATTTTTTTTGTAGATAGAGCTTCAAAAACTCTGTTATGATTAGGGAGTTCAAGAGATGATTATTGATTCTTGAACACTTAAACTGATGATTTTATCTTAAAAAAAATTTTGAAGGTAATTGCTGGAAAATGAAGGACTATGAGTGTTATTTTGTTCCAACTTGATCCACTTAAAAGTAGATGTCTGTTTTGAGGCAGATGTCTAAGTCAATGTAGATAAAACCAATGCAGTCAATGAAGTCTAGAAAACAAGGCAGCTGGTCAAATGTAGATGACTGCTTTGGCATGAGCTGAGTATCTCCCAAAACTCTTCTCGTGCTATAGGTTAGATCTCCAGCGACTGTTGTGGGTGCTTAGTTTCCTGCATCTCAATGTGTTATTGAGGAACTAAAGCCCACCTGGTAAGTGTACTTAATGTTTACATGCAGGGACAGGTGCAGATTGACACAACTTCCTCCAGGTTCCTGCTTGGATCGGTCAAGCTCCAGTGTAGGAACATAATTGTGTTTGCAGGCACACAGCTCAGATAAGGAGCAGGAAACCCTAGCTCAAACAGTGGCACTGACTTGTGTCCAGCTGCCTTTGAATGTGGACAGAAAAGCAGATGTCTGTCTGCACTCCATTGAAACATACTCCTAATGAGTTACTCTAGCCTTGCTTTCTGGTAATTCAGCATACATACAAGATTTTATGGCCAGAAACTACATTACAGATTCAGTGTGCTTATCTCACTGCTTCTCCAGAAGATACAGTCTTGTAGTGTGGGTCACAGTGAGATAGGACTTTCATCTGTTCGTTGAATCCTCTGGCTTATAAAAAAGTTCCTTTTCTCCCTGCTGCTCCTTGGTTCTGGTGTTAGCCTGCTGCTCAGTTGATGCTGAAGCAGACAAAGTAGAGATATCTCTCTTTAACTATATAAGTCTTGATATTTGTACCACATCTGATAGCAGGAATTCAGCTGGTGTGGGAGCTTAGAAATGGAAGAGGTCATCAGCTGAAGATCAAGGTTCAAGAATGGAGAATTCAAGGTAAATTAGTATTATCACTTCACCTTTCCTCCTCCATTTGACAATGTCAATATAAACTGAGTAGAAATTGCAAATGTCTGAAAGGTGGTTACTCAGCTCTGTTTTAAACTGCACAGTAAACATCCGCACACACACATACATCCCCACTCTTTAGACCTGTCCTGGACTTCTGGGTACTCTGAGTTGATATGATTGGTCATTGTATGAGACAACATATGTTGTGCCTGTGTACGTGTGCAGCGTGTTTAGTCATTAATACCTGTCATAGTTTATCCCCACTCGAGACCAAGCTACGCAGTCTCTCACTCACTTTCCCCACCCTCTGAGCAAATAAGCAGAGGTAATGTAACAAAAAGGCTTGAGGTTTGAGATAAGGCTGGAGAAAGATCATTGAAGTTACCGTTATTAGCAAAATAGACTTCACTTGGTAAAAACTATTTGTTTATTATTATTAAGAAAACCAAAAGAAGGATAATGAGAAAGAGGACAAAACATCTTCCCCCACCTCTCCCACTTCCCAGGCTTAACTTCATTTCAATTATCTTTACCTCCTTCCACACTCTGAGTGGCACAGGGAGAATAGGGAATGGGGGTTGCGGTCAGTTCATCACATGTTGCTTTCCACCACTCCTTCCTTCTTGGAGGAAGAACTCCTCACTTTCCTTAGCTGCCCCAGCATGGGGTCCCTCCCACAGGTTGCAGTCGTTCATGAACTGCTCTGGCATGGGTTGTTTTTCTATGGGGTGCAGTCCCTCAGGAACAGCTGCCCCAGTGCGGGCCCTCCATGGGCCACAGCCTCCTTTGGGCATCCGCCTGCCCTGACGTGGGTCCTCCAAGGGCTGCAGGTGGATCTCTGCTCCTCCGTGGGCTGCACCACAGGCTGCAGGGGAATCTTGACCAGGAGCAGCATTACTCCTCCCCCTCCGTTGTCACTGACCTTGGCATCTGCAGCCATTCCTCTCACAAGAAATTCTTCACAATCAACTCAGGCAGATGCCTCTCAGGTTCTCTTCACGTCTCCTCTTTGCATTTCTCTTGGCCGAGCTGGGCCAAGATGGGCCCGGATGGCTTCCAGGCAGGAGGCCAGAGGGGAAGGTCCACAAGGCTTGTGCTTCCCCCTCTCTGCACCCACTTCTGCTTCTTCACTTCTTTTTTTTTTTTATTTTTCCCCTTAAATACGTTATTGTAGAGGCGTTATCACTGAACTTTCCATCACCAGTTGGCTTGGCCCTGGCCAGCAGCGCATCCACCCTAGGCCTGGCCGAGTCCACGAAAGAAAGGGGAAACTTCTAGCAGTTTCTTACAGAAGCCGCCACCATAGCCACCCCCACTAAACAAAACCAACACAATACCTTGTGGTATTTCCAGCTATCTTCAGCTAGAATGATGCATAAAAGCATTTCACATATTTTTAGAGGAGCTCTCCAGGTGGAAATTTCAGACAGTCCCAAAGATTCCTTCAGACAGCTCATGCTCTCTCTAAACCAACTGTTAGGCATAACCTGTGTGTGTCAACATATGCTTCAACTACCAGCCTGGATGGAGAATCTGCCCCTCTAAGAGACTTCCCTAGCCAGCTCTTCATGGAGAGTTTATCAAACTATACATAGGTAAGGTACTTGTAAACAGTTCAAAGAAACTGTACCTACAGGTGCAGAAATTATCACATGGCAGTGAGTCTTTTGTACATAGATAGTCAACAGCAAGCAAATTATATTTATACTGAAGTGGTCATGTCAGACCATGGGTCAGCTAAATTCTGACAGATTACTAGAAATGGCCATTCAGAGAGTATCACCAGATCCAGATGAAGATATTATCCCAAGGACTCTTGCAAGGGAAACCTTCATCAACATCTGTACAGTGACAGACCATCCCATTCAGGAGACCTGATCTCCTGTGCAGATGGCAAAGATCCCAATAAATTAATCTTTTTTAGCAACAACAATGACAAAAGAACATGAGTATCTGCACCAAAAAAAAAAAAATTACCAACATCAAGGAAAAAGCCTTCCTTTACTACAAAAGTATATAAGATATGGATAACCAAACCCAGAGATTCACCTGTGTAGAAAAGCCTTTGCTGAAGGCTGACTACTGCCTTCCCTTATGAAGGATTTAAATCATTCAGATGCCTTGTACTGGCTTATTGTGGAAGCCTTAATTTCCTCCTGAAATATGTGTTTGTTTTAGAATTAATTTATTTTGACTGAAGTTAACAAAGTCCATTTGTTAACTTATACATCTTGAAGTGTTTAATTTTTGGTATGTCATCTCAAGGAACTTCTACTATAAAATAATTAGGAAGAATAGAGAAAAAAAATGTGACAAAACTAGTTGCATTTATAGTTAAAAGCTACCATTTCTAATTCTGAGATTTGCCATTTATACATTTTAAGAGTCAACAGTTATGTGTAAAAACAGTAGTTTCTATGCCAATTTTTACTTGAATGAATTGAGGTATGTGCCAGAAGACAGGACACTTTATGAATGTGTCTTTTTATATGCTACAGTATGTGTCTTAGAAATTTTACAAAAATTATGCCATCTGGTTATCCATTTGCTCATTAGCAGCCATACAGTGTGGGGAAAAAAAATGTAGTTTGTTCAGCCTCACTAGATTCAAACTAAATCAAAAGTGCAATTTGTTTGATCTAGCATAGTAAGATATGTCTACTGGAATTGATTAAAGTAACAATACCAAGTGCCACAATCACAGAGTATATTTCATCATCAAAGATGTTTCATTTAGTTCTTTGAATACAATATGAAGATAACAGATAAAACCATTGTATCATGCTAAATCCTTCAGACTAATATTTATAAAACCTGATATCAGTGAAACAAATGAAAGTGCCTGTAAACTAATTTGCACACATAATAAACCCAGTACACTAGAATGCCTAACATTATCTGATGCATTTAGGAATTTTTATTTTAAGTCATTACTAAAAGAGTGTTCGTGATGCAAAAGATGTAGAAAGTTTTCAACATCTTTTCTATTAACATGGTAGAGCAGTCACACCACCTATTATCCATGACTAAAAAAGAGTATTTGTTGAAAAAATTATAATTACCCAGCAGAAATAGATATCTTTAATGCCACTGAAAATGAAGTAGCTACAGCATAACCACTGAAGATATTATCCATGTCTATCTTTGACATATCAAATTGTTTTGTTTTGTTTCAAATGACAAAAGTCAAATTCTTAAAATTTAAATCCTTTCTTCATATGACTGTCTTTTCAGTACTAGGAGTTTCTGAATTAGTCAGGCTTTTAAAAACCTAATGAAGTAGTTCTCAAATTTACCTTTGGCAAATACATTAGTTAGGATGGTATTTGCCATTCAAGGCACCCAAAAGCTGGTGTTGCAACTCGGCTAGTTAAAGTTAAGTTTAAAAAACAAGCTAAGAAACAAAATACCCATGGAATAAAAATGAGAATGATTTTTTGGGGGTCAATTGAAAAAATTGACCTCATATTAATTACTTGGGGTCTCTTGATTAGAATAAAATGTATAAACTATGGTTGTGGCAATGTTATTTACCTCTTTCTACTTTTAGTGCTGCAGGGAGTACATCCCTCTGGAATATGAAAGGCTAAGGGTCAAATTTCCCTTATGCTTAATTTAGAGAGAAGACAATAAATTCCTGGAAAATTTTCTATCATCCAGTGAGAAAATATTTTTCTTTAGGCTGGACTATAAGTTATAATTCAGGAGTACCTTTGCATTTGAAATTATTGAAACCCTGACCTGCTACAAATTTCTTCTCTGACATTTTGTAAAGATTCCAATTTGTTTCCTGCCAATACCTGCTTAATAGTGAGATAACACAGATGGTGTGTTTGTACTAACTATACTTATGATTTGCTTTACATGAAGTTTTTGTCAAATCCTAGTCTCAGATTAGTCTTTGCTCTTCATGGTATTCTGCTACTTCACTAAGACAATATTATCTTTGAATTCGTTGGTCTTAAGAGATGAAGCCTTTCTCTCCCTATCTCCTTCTCCAAATGAAAATAAATTAAAGTGCTACTGATTTGTCTCTGTGTCAGTGGCTGAGGAAGGGAATGAAAAATCAACTTGCTGCCACTTTGATTTATTTAAGACACAGATATACACTTACATGCCATTAGCAATGTATCTCTATAAGAATAATTCAGCTGAACAGTTTCTTCTGGAGAAGTATGCCTTTACAGGTAATAAAATGAGACATCTTTTGTTTTTCATAGAGTCTCTCAAAACTTGTAAAAATATTTTAATCTAAAATGAACCAACCAACCCCAAACAAACAAGCAAATAAAATTACCCATAAGAGAAGAAACTGTTCGAGGTTATTGTAAAATATGTATTTTACTTTTGCTATTCTTTATTTAACTTGCCATTCATGTGAGCAGAGCACTGATCCTGTTTTTGTGAGGTTGGCTTGCTGTATTTTCTGTCAGACACTGCCTTACATTTGCTGTTCGAGTACTGCCTGCTGTATGTTAGGCTAGTTAGTTCTGTTGTCTGACAAGAAATGGTTTGTATTTTGGTTTTCATTATGTTGCTTGGATGCTTTGTGAGAGACAGGCTAGTCTCTCACACTGTTACTTTACAGATCAGCGTGTTGTGTTGTAACTAGCTACTAAAGTTGTACAAGGGTAGGTACATCATGTTCCAAAGGGAAACAGAGCTGAAGGCTGTCATCTGAGAGACAAAGCAGTGCCAGATGTAGAAGACAGCTGATAAAGGCATTTGGTTAATGCAGAACTGACCTTGAAAACCCTTCAGTTACCTGTAAGATCATATGTTGGTATTAAATAACCTGAAGATGTCACTCAGAAGCCAAATATCCCTCTATAAACTGGGCAGCAGCAGTCCTATAGATACAGATGCTGGCAGTGCTGTTGGAGGCCCTACTTACTACTGGCATCTGGTACTTCTTACTCTGCCAATAGCAGTGACTAGAATCAGAGAATCATAGGATCGTCAGGGTTGGAAGGGACCTTCAAAGGCCATCTAGTCCAACTCTCTACAAGGAGCAGGAACATCTTCCACTAGACCAGGTTGCTCAGAGCCCCCTCCAACCAGCCCTTGAATGTTTCCAGGGATGGCGCATCTACCACCTCTCTGAGCAACCTGTTCCAGTGTTCCACCACCCTCAGTGTAATCTGCTTCCTTCTATTTTAAAACCATTACCCCTTGTCCTATCACAACAGGCCCTGCTGAAGAGTTTCTCCCTGTCTTTCTTAAAGCCCTCTTTAGATACTGGAAGGCTGCTATAAGGTCTCCCTGGAGCCTTCTCTTCTCCAGGTTGAATTGCCACTATAATGCTTGCTCCCATACTTCATGCTGAACTGCCCTTTTAAAAGGGGATACAATAATAATACAAACCATTTCATGTCAGACAACAGAACTTCCTCTCAACTTGAGATGGCTGTACAGCTCCCAGTTAAATGGTCGTCCATGATATACCACAGAAAAAACATGTGTGAGTGTGGCTGCTCATTTTTCTCCTTACCCCTGCCAGCTCCACAGCGAGGCTTTTCTGGGCTCTTCTTGTGCCGGAGGAGTCTCACTGACTTCAGTATCAATACAGAAGTTCTCTTTTGCCTCTGATTCATGTAGGACAAGGAAAGAATTCAGCTCACTGAGAAACACCATGAATAACTTACTCCACTGTAGCTTCAAAACTTCCTATGATCATAGAAAAAAAACCACAATTTCACAGAATTATCTGCAGTCTGAGTTATAAAATTTTCATTCCCATCAAAGGATAGTCACTGCAAAAAAGAGTCACTAAGTTTTTAAAAAATTTATCTGAAGATACTTTTATTTAACTTTTTAGCAAGACAAAGTGTGATAAACATCTAAAAACGTTAAATATTTGAATACTGCTTCTGTTTTGCTATGTACTCGTCAACTTCCTTTAACCAAAAGGTTCTGTGGCAGCACCATGACAGTTAGAATCTGAGAATGTAGTGGTAAAGCACAAATAAGTAAATAACAGAGGCTAAATTATTTTGTTCTAAACTCTAGGATATTTTAAAATTATAATCAGAAACAGTGGAGTGCATATCTGGCTATGCATTTCTTCTTGATTCCCAAATTGAATCACATTAGATGCAATGTGTAACATGGCAGATTTCTTGTCATCCCTTAATGATAGAAACTGGCTACCATTTACCTAGGTAGATTTTCCTGATGAAGATTTTGTTCATGACTAACTGTAATGTATTGGAAGTCAAGTAAAAGGCAATCAGAAATGAAAAGGAAATAATAATTTCACAAACAACTCTTCAAGAAACACTTTTTTTCCCCTTTTTCAGCAAATATTCCTTTGTGTTGCTTTGTGCTCTCTGTAGCAAAATAATATAAACTGCATTGGGCTGTTTTTAAAATCCACATTTTAAATTTCATTTGCACAATTCTGTCATTGCTCCTCCCATGGTCATATTATGTTTATCAATAAATCAGTCTGTACAAAGTTGAATCCTGAAATCACAGGAGATGTTACACGTGACTTCTGGGCGATCATAAACTTGATAGAACAAAGCCTCACTGTAACTCCATTGACTAAGCTAACATCCATACCAAAATTGGAATGAAAGAAAACTAACTGCTGATGGATGTAAAAAATGGGGGAAACCAGTCAAGTGGACCTTTCTCTCAATCCCAGTCCAGTCTTCTCAGGACTACCATATGCTCATATCTTAATGGCACACTTTCTTGTTCTGGGAGCCATTAAAAACTCATTTTACATAGCAGAGGATGAACCAGGTGCAGGTGCTCCATTAATATAACTAGATATAGTACTGTGGGCTGTGTCATATTTGGACCAGAATTCCCAGTAAGGTCTATTGCTAAATAGCTGTATAATAACTAAATGGCTCCCATATATGTAATAGTTTCTTGAAGATCAATGTCCAGAAAAGATGACAGCTTGTCCAAAGGTTAAGTAAAACAAAGGAAAAGAAATCACAAGAGTCAGATTTCAAATGAACAAACAAACAAAAAGAATTCTTAAAACACACCGCAGCAAAAGACTGTGGCTGCTAGAATTTGGACATAATGTCTGTGTAACAACCTAAATTTTAAGCAGATATTATGCAGCTTAAAGTAAGAACATTGTCAGTGACAGTAAAAAGCAGACTTTCATGCATATGTAATAGGAAGCTGCCTTTCATTAAGAGTTACAATAAACAGGCATGGCAATGATCCACATCATAGTTATCATATAAATGTTTGTCTCATGACACTCCTCATTAACAAAGCCTCTTCATCCGCAATTAAAATGTGTAAGAAAACTTACTAGTATTGAGTATACCACCATTCTGCTATTTCAGTATCAGAGTTGATAAAGCAGTCTAATATAGAAAAGAAAAACAAAAATGTCAAAGGAATATTTCTGCCTTTTACCAGATGGTGCACACCTTGCATGTTTAGTGAATTGAATTTAAATAAAGACTTGGAAAAGAATATCTTTCTAACTACCTGTAGCATGCAGAATTCTTAAACATATTTGATTTAATATTAATATAGTATATTTTACCAGATGATTTATTTGATCCAGTGTCTCCCACATAATACATGACATGCCTGCTGTGACAGACAATATATCTAATTCAGTAAAAAAGTTTAATTCTGCAGCTTCTTTGCTCTTCTGAATCTCTTGAATAAAGATATATTTTATTAGATTACTGAGTATTAATTTCAGCTTAAACTATTTGAAGTCCAGTGTTATGCACATTAAGAAAAAGTAAACCTAGCTCAAGAGTGAAGAGAAAAAAATAGAACATAACAGCTTTGCAAATGTGCTTGCATACAAACCACTTGACTTCAATATGCTACTCTTGATAAATGATATTTGTAATTAGGAATATTTCAACAGCTGCTAGTATTCATGAAAATATCAGTAATTTTTAAAGTGTCATGAATTCATATTAGCATTCTATTATTACTCATTAGTTAAAAATGATGTAATGTAGCAGAGGAGCAGAAACATCATGTATCCATTCACATGCACTGAATTGTCAAAGATATGTACAATTTACCTGTCATCTGAAAACTGACATCCAAACTATTTGATGCATAATTAAGACATAAGTGATACATTTGTAGGAATCAGGAATGATCTCAAAAGACAAACCTAAAATGTTCTGGCTGATAATGCTGTTCAGTGAGTTTTCGTCAATATGTGTTAGTTTTTTGGTGTGTTAGTTTAAATGATATACACATTGAAAGCAAAGTTGAATGGAACAGTAAATTTTGAAAGAATTCCTAATCTTTAAATTATATTTTTTCTCTGAATCACAAAGAAAATGAAAAGGTTTGCAGAATAGAATTTTTGAAAAATTTTAGATAGAAAAATGCTTGTCAAACAACAGTAATGTAGAGCATCAAAAGTATTCAAGG
Organism: Ardeotis arabs; assembly: GCA_011801015.1. Lineage (NCBI taxonomy): Eukaryota > Metazoa > Chordata > Aves > Otidiformes > Otididae > Ardeotis > Ardeotis arabs. Next base: position 22,624 of record JAAGAY010144611.1, on the reverse strand, counting down.
CAATGGAAAAGGGAGTCTGAAGAAACTAAGTGGAACTGGAAAGTTCAGTTTTGATAAATCACATTTTTCTTTAATGGGGCAGAAAATAAAATCTTCGCTGACTTGCTTTTTTAATAAGCTGTACTTCAGGCTTTGTGTATTGACTTGAAATATGTTAATAATTCCTGCATATGTAATTGAGAAAATTGCAGCTCAGATTTTCCCCAGTAACAATTTCTCCATCAATAATAACAGTACAGTAGTTTAAACATGCAGCATCAAATCCTCTCTATGTATAACTCAAAAAGCATTGCACTATAAATTTGGAATAAAGTGGAGTGCAGGCTGTCAGATCAATAAACTCATTCCACATCCACAATTGGATACATGACATTTACTGTATTTTACTTGTGGAACCAACACATTCAAACTCTCCAGTGTCTATGAATTTATTCCTTCAACTTGATACCGTTAAAAGTGAGGTACGTGGAAGGCCTAAGCTTCAGTTTCCATTGATCAGGGCTTCCAGCTGAACCACACTGAGAAGAGTGGGTTTATTGAGAAGCAGTTGTTATGTCATCATAGTTACATGTAGAGCTTTAACACCTAGTTATTAACACCTAAAGTCAGTACTGAATGATATGTATGCAGAAACTAAAGACTCAAACCCCCACAAATATTTTCTCAAATGAAAACAGAATGAGATTTTATTCACAATAAAATAGGTGTAATATGTAAGTTAGAAAAATTTTATTAGTTTTATAAGAAGTAAAAAATGTTAGCAATCTACTCAGAAATCAAGATCTCTCCTGATTAAGTTGTGACAACTTATAAATAAATAAATAAATAAATAGATCTAGTGACAAAAGGGACTCTGAGTATCTGTCATGCTTCTCTCTTCACTATTTGCAAATTGGATGTTCCTATGGACTAGTATCAATGAAATAATCAATTTTACTGTGTAATTTTATTTGATAAGTTATACTTCACACAGATTTTTCCATCCCTCAAGCAGCAACATACACTGTAAAGCTGTTTTGCTGAAATCAATGACTGTATTTGTAGCACAAAATAATACTTAGCACCAGCAAAGCTTGCAAAAACTAACAAATAATGACTAATATATTTATTTCTGTGTCAATGTCAATCTAGAATTCATATATTAAAAATTAACATTTTTAATAATAGATATTCCAATTCAAAAATGAGTGTGCTTTGCATACTTGCTGCTTCTGAAAAAAAAAAAAAAAGACACTCCTCATTTTTTTTGTATTTTAAGTGCTGGAGTCTTCTGATGTGGTCTAAGGATTATTTTTTCTCTACTCAGAGACAGACACCACAGCCTGTAGCTATATAAACTTTTACATTAGTGATGTTAATATTCTGCTACCAATGCAGCTAAGAGAGGATATGCTTTCATTGACATTTCCCTTTGAAGTGAAATCCTAAAGCTTTAATTTTTGTTAATGCAAATCCCTGCTAAAAAAAGCCTTATCCCTGGTCATATATGAGGCAATATAAGATCTAAAGGTATCTTTGCTTTCAGACTTGAGTATAAAACAGCTGCTACCTGCAATTATACAACCTTAGGCTCTGATAATGTCAGCTTTTATAACACAGTGTAGGCAAGGACAAATTGCTGCTTGAAAAGAAGACTTTCAAATAAAATCCTAAACTTCTGGAATATGGTGAAAGAATGATGGTGTGCAGAGAGGGAACCTGCAAAGCATTTAAAAGACAGGACAATCTCACTAAAAATTGTATGATGGCTGTCCTATTGCTAGGTTCATAGAAGAAAATAGGGTGGCTTCTTAATGAATGCATTCCTTACAAATTCACAATTACACGTCAGAAAGTTGTAATGTCTCCTGTCTATTCTGTACTGCTTTATAATAACTGAAGTCCTTATGATTTTCATCTGGTTACAGTAAGAGTAAAGGTCAAAGACCAACAGCTGTATCATTATTATCTAAAGAAGTAGGACAGTTGTTGAAAGCAGCATTTCGAAGAATGCTGTACAGAACGCACTTAGTAGCAGATTCTGGCTGCAATTCTATTTGATCTGGTTATATTATAACAAAGCTATGTAATTGTGCAGTGGAGCTTATCACACTGTCCTGCTACCTAATGACGTGTGCACAATGTTGTTACACTGTTTCTTCACATAGGGCAGTCTAATCTTAATGCTTTCTGCTTCTGTGGGATTTACAAGTATTTTAAAACATTAAATATCATATACATGGAAAATAGTAATAGCGGACTGAATTTGGGCCTCTAGAAGTTAAGTTTTCTTACAGCTTCACTGTATCGGCTGAATTCTGCAACTACTTCTCAGCTGATGTAGACCAGATCAACCCACGAAGTGCGGTTATCCTAAAAGGGGATTGCACATGGCTGGTGGCAACTCAGTAGCACTCAGCAGCTTCTTTCTTAGTCACAACCATGTACCTTATCAGTCAGACTGGAATATGAGCAGACCAAACTCTTCCCTGATTAAAAAGAACAAAATAGATAACATCAGTATTTATCCTTCCAAGTGAGGAATTTTTCCTCTAGCATCACTGGTATCAACAGTGTACTGGAAGCAGCAAATACTTGTTTGTGCACATTATGCCTATAAACCACTAAAAGTTTATACAAAAGATCAGCTACATTCAGGCCCTCCGAGAGGGCTGGATCTGTTTCTGACAGAATAACTGCATTGCATTGTCAACCATTGCACAGGTATGCATGTTTTGTGTTTAAATGAGCTACACAGTTATTCCACATGAATATGGGAGCAATGTGGTTTTTATTCTCTCATGTGTGCTTAGAAGGACGTTTTCCAGCAACTTATAGCTTTCCCACAGATGTTGCAGCATTTAATTCCTCTGTGGTGTACTTGCAAACCATACTTCACAAATGAGAACTTGACTCTTACAGTCTCTGACAGAGGCAAGCTATTTTGAGGTACTTGCTCATGATCTAGTGGGTGGAAACACACCATTCAATATTTATTTTGTAGGACATACAATGTGTGCTAAAATTATCTTTGAAGGAATTGTAAGAAATTCAGAATTTTTACAGTAGCAAAAACCCTCAAGTGACATAGTACGTACTATTTTCATATGTTACTGTTGTCTTTTTTTTCCTTTTTTGTATAAGAATGACACACAACTTTTGAACAGTATGTGATTGATTTGTTTCTTCTTAAAATATGTGGAGGTTTTCCTTTAATTTTACTTAATGTTGGATCAGGAAGGATGGATCAAATCTTGACATTTTTATCAAGGGAAAAAAAAAAAGAACTAAATTTACCTTATTGGCAGACACAGACATGAGATTTAACAAAAGAAAGCAGAGATGTAGCAAAGGGTGGTCAGTAAGCATTTCCTGGATAAGAGAGACATTATATGTAAGAAAAAGAAAAATACCACCAGCTACAAGTGCCCAATCATTTCTGTAAGTGAAGAGATTCAGACACTTGTGATGACTGCTGACTTGGATATTTCTGCCTTTGCATATTATCCCAGACCTTTATGAGACTACCTTTCTGCAGGGCCAGCTACAGAAATGTGCTATAATGGGCTTACTTACAAATTAATCTGCCTCCAGTAAAAACAGAAAGGGTGATTAACAGCACTAGTGCCTCCTATTTCTTCGTAAACTAAAAAAAAAAAATCACACACACTTAAATGTTAAGGGATTTAGTCAAACTCATTCCAAGCACAAATACGAGTGTCACACCAGATTTATACTAAACGCAGTGAACAGAAAAGATTTTCCGTTCTTGTTTTAACAGCTATTTTATGCTGTAGCACTTCTCTTGCCACTTCAGTTCCTGTCTTGCTAACACGCTGCCTAACTCTAAGCGCACAGATGTATAGCTATGCCTTAAAGACCTGTATCACCACAAATATTTTCAAATATGGTTTTAAGAAAGGCATTTGACCTTAAGACACTTAGCCGATATTGTCAGTAGTGCCAAAGCTGAAGTTGAAGACTAGCTAACCTTCTAGTAACACATGCTGTTCTCACTGCTGGCAATCTGCTACTGCACTGGCTGGATGAACAGTACATTTCAGAAGAAAGTCCTGTTGAAGAGCTGGGTATATTTAGCATGCTACTGGGAGCTCTGTCCAAATGATACATTGAGTCATTTGAACAAGCAGTACAGAAGTGATTTAGTGGTAAATACAAGTCAACAGTGCAAATATTCCCCAGCAAGATAGAGAATTACTTTGTACTTTTTTTTTCTTTCTAAGATGACTTTGCAACCCACTACCTGTAGGCCAGAGCCCTAAACGTCTTTGCATGACATACATGTTATATATGTCAAAAGCTTCAGCCAGGAAAATACTTGTTGAAATGGCTGCAGTATCTGCAGTGAATAGCAATCTATTCTCTGATAAAATAAGTATCGCTCACATATATGCAGAAAAGCTTTAAGAGAGCAAGAACTTAAAGTCAACTCAGTTTAAACATACACCGTGCTGACATCTGAACTTTGAAATTCAGAATGATGCTAACTGTTGTTTTATTACTAATGAATATATTTTCCATTTTATTAATTTAAATGAAAATAACTCCTGTGGGAGCAGCCACCACCAGAGAAATGTATTAGTTTTCATTTAAATTCCATACTGAGAATACAGGTCTGTTAAGGAATTGGGACAGACTTTCAAGTATATTTAGGTCACTACTGATTCAGGTTAGATATTAGGTAGGATATTCAATGTACCTAACCAATACAGAAGCTTCCAGAAATCCCTTTGTATGCCAGTCTGCTTCACTGGGCAGTGTATATATCTTTTAAAATATTAATGATGGGGTTATAAGTGTTTCAAAAGCTGTGTATTTTCTACACAAAAGGGAATTTCACCATTTAGAGTTTATATTATTATTATTACTTCTGTAATCTTAGACCCAGTCTAGTGGAAGGTGTCCCTGCTCATGATAGAGGGATTGTAACTAGATGATCTTTAAGGTCCTTTCCAACCCAAACCATTCTATGATTCTAAGAACTGTGGAAATTAGGAGGTGTGGGGGTTAGCAATTGCAATTTGTCTTTACATATGAGGAAGACATGATTAAATAGTCATGCCCAGAATCCAATTTTTAAAAAAGCAAAATTACATCTTTAACAACTTGATATTAAAAATTATTTCTTATCCCCTGCTATAGAAAATTGTGTGGTACATTAAGTTGGGTTCCTATAGCTTGTTTAAATGTTTCTTTCCAGCTTTACTGTTATAATTTAAAAAAAGAATTCAAATGAATACAGACATTTATCTGTCAAATGTATATTAACTGCTCTCAGCAGACAGAGACCATTTCGATCACATCTCTGCCTTGCTGAATACTTGCAGAGAAACTGATGAGATTTACAGGAAAGACAGAAAAATAAAATGTTAAGAATCCTTTTTATAACCCAAGTTACTTTACTAACACAAAGAAGAACAGATGCATGTTTTCACTTGTGTTCGAGTATGCAAAAAGTTATCTGCATAGTTTAAGGAAACAAAGCCACAGAATTAACATTTTTCACTCCTTTATGATTCAGTGCCTGATGGCATTGTGGATTTTTAAGCAGAAATTTAAGAATAAAATGATAGTGAATTGGTAAGCCTACATTACTTCTGTGATATGTATTAGATTACCCCCACATATGTTGTCTGTTCCTTAAGAATAAGTAAGAAAATAATTGGGGAGGTTTTGTTTCATTTTAAAAAAATTAACTTATTTTCCTTTTCAAAATGTTATCTCCTGATTATGTATCAGACATTATTTGTGAAAAGAAAACCAGTTCAAATTATGTATTTCACCTTCCCTCTGTATTAAAATTCTTTCTAAATATTTTGATTGTTCAAACTCAGCTTCCTGAAAACCTGGATGAATTTGAATAATTACAAATTCATTTACTTTTTTGTTCAGATATTTTCCTGGCAAAAAACCCACTATAACCAATCAACTACCATCATGACAGATTGAGTTTATAGTGTTAGGTACTATCTTTCCATCTCTATCTCAGTCTGTATTTGCTTGGTTTTCATTTTAATATGTGTCTCAAGCATTTTCTGCTAGCTTTCTAAACTCAGTTTTTAGTATAGAATATACTCCTTCATCTAGTAAATCCACAGTTTAAAGTCAAACTTAAATGCAAAACTGAAGTTTATTTTGAGACATTACTGAAAATTACCAGGTCAACCTTGTCCTTTAATGATCATTAATATATATATATAAAAAAAAAAACAAACTAAAGAACTTTGCAAATAAATAAGGTTTATTGTTAAGATTATTTGCAAAATGTTTGTCAGAAACTAATAAACCAAACAACTAAACAATTATAGCTAACTTAAGTCAAACATTTGGATCAAATTAATAATTTCCTGGAACTTTCAATAAAAGGAAAGAACTAGAGTGCTTTGACATGTAATTGCCACTTTCCTAAATAGTCCTTGAATCAGGGAGAGGAATCTGGATTCCTCTTCCTGATCTAGGCAACTGTCCAACAAACCAGGGTGCTCTGATGTTATTCCTCTCATTTAGGAATATCTGTTTTACATTAAATTAAGCTGCCTAGGATGTACTTTGATTAAACTAAATTTACATTCTTCAGTAAAGATTTTTGCTATAGAGTGCCATCCATCTCATTCAAGGTAGTTTTTATCACATTATGGAATTGTAGTTGGCTGATGGCATCAACTCCCTCTTCCTTTTCATCTTACCTGGTCCAAGAGCCACATCATCAAAGACAAGTTAACTTACATTACTGAGGATTGGTTTTTTAGTTGATTTGCATCCATTTTTTTTCCTGTTCTTCTCATGTTCTGTATTAACTCTCCAAATCTTACATTTCATTATAATAATCACATAATCACAGAACAGTTCCCATTTTGCTCTTTAAAAATTTGATTTATGTGTATTTTTGAAGTGTGATATGAAGTTTTAATTTGTCCTAGTTTGGTCTCAGTGTCTAACTTTTTTAGTACCATGGAAGACTAATGACAGTTGTAACAAACATATATTTGAACTTTTGTAAAATGTCAATTGCTTAGTCAAATGAATGGTTTGGATTCTTATTAATTTGCCATCAATGATGTAATGTCAGAATCCAGTCCAAAGACTTCATGATAGATCATCACACTTCATAGAACTCAATGTTCTATAAAATGTGATAAAGAACATTCCCATCATATATTCTCTTCTATGGTAACACTAGAAATGTTCCTTCTAAATTAGAGTTTTCTGAGGTTAAAAAAAATACAGTGTTGTCAATGTTGTTAGAAATTAAAGAATTTTTTAACATTTTAGCCATGACTAATATTACATAGAATTAAGCGTTATATCCAAGCAGGTACTTCTCCTTTCTTAGATTAGTCAACAGAGTTTTGTTTACCTTATATTCTAATATGCAGGATACACAAATGAAGACCAATGTTAAGTTTTAGTGACACTTCTCCTCACCACTAAATGCAAATCCATTTTATAACACACATTCAGGTTGGATATTTAAGGGAATTTGCAAATTCAGTCCCTTGGGGATGAAAGTTATAGTCAGAAATAAATCTGGGTGAAAATATTGAATAAATGCAGGCAAACTCACCATGTACAGAGTTTTCAAACAATTACCAATAAATTTGGTAAATAAATTTTTACCAACAAATTATAAATTTGTTTTCATCCAATGATTTGTTCATTTTGATATCTCAGTCAAATAAAATGAACCTCAAAACCAAAATGACTCAATTCAATATACTAGAAGTAATCTTTTTTTGTTTGTTTAGTCAGTGAGTCACTGTATTGATGTATCTTTTAATTAAAATGCAGCAAATAAATTATTTCATCAAACAATTTCAACTTTAAAATAAAAACAGTGTAAATGTTTGATGCATTTTGTTTGCCTACAACCTGAAATAATTTTTAAATAACCCCTTCCCTAATATATGTTAAATGCTAGCAAATCAGAAAGTCTATTTCTTGCTCAGTTTTCAATTTGGATATAGGACTTGTCCCAAATCTGACTGCAGGCAGCAGAACAAGCAATGGATGCATGCAGTCAGGAGCTATTGTCTATAATACAGTTTCAATATTAGACAAAATAAAATAAAATAAATTTGGCCCTTCCTTTTTTTTTTTCTACTCATAGGGGCATATGACTGGTTTTACTCCCTCACATAAAGTAAGGAATGCTACAGAAACGCTTTTTCCAAATATCAGATTCAGATTTTTTAATCTAGTTAATGAACTTACAGGTTCATTTTAATATTGTGATTTCTGACACAAACAAAAGAAGCATTCTAAAAATTTTTTCTTATTGGAACCAGATGTTGTAAAGCAAAAGAGCTGCACAGAGGTAAAACAAGTAAAACTGATACTAGCAAATGAAGAACAGTTTCCTGAAATCCAATGAAAATAATAATGCTAATATATGTGGAAAATATAATTTAAAACTCTTGTGTAAATATTTGATATAAAGATGACCAGGCATTCCTATCCATAGTTTCACATCTGGTGCCTTATTTCCATATGTTAATTTATTATTTTATGATACCCACTATCGGTATCCGAGTTGGCTACCACAGCCCAGAATATACACAGAAATGTTTATTGACAGTTTCATCCATTGAAAACAAAGAAATATATCTTGACTATAGACTTTTTGGTGAGACCGTCTGAGAATTCTCCAGTGACTGAGTCTACATGATGGTAATTTCCATATAAAAGCAAGGACATTGCTTATCTAAATTACCATTTTGCGTATATTCTATTGCTTCTACAGCTTTAGAGAGTTTGAGGATGTACTCAGTTTTAACACCTTTTAAAAATTAAATTTATCAGCTATGATAAGAGCATGACTGGAGATTTGTTACAGACCACTGAACCATTTAACTGGTATTCCACTAACCTTTCTGCTTCATCTGAACCTGAACAACCTTCTTACAGCGCAATCAATGAAACAAACCTTCCTATTCCTAATGACTACTACAGGGATACAAAGTTCTGAGTCCTGGAAGATTACAAACACTGAAACATGCCAAATTTTACCAGATAACTTTGAAGACACTTGTAGTATTCCATCATCTGAGATTTCACATATCTAGGTGGTAAATTGTCTGCTGCAAAAAAAATATGCAAGAATGAATGCTAAGTAATTCAATAAAAATTAAGATCATTCACCAAACAGACTGATGATGAACTTCAGCATTTCTTTTTTTTCTGGTTTAAAAAAAAAAGAAAAAGGAATCTAAGAGGATTGTAGAAAGAGTGTTGACAGCTTTTGTGTAGGAATCCTTTATTGATTATGATATTGTAGGAATATGTTATTGATAGCATGCTCAAAAAATATTTATAATAAAAATTTCATTTTTATAATAAAAATCCCATTACTTTTTGGTTTTATACATTTTAAAAGTAATTTATATCGTTTCAATTATATTTACTTCTCTTCAATTATGTAAGATTTTTCCATGCATATGGTTAGTCACGCCTCCTTTAGGTCAATGACAAAATTTTGCAAGGTTCAAAGGGAAAAGAACGTAGTCCTTCTATGAAGCAAAATATGAATAAAATAGAAGAATGAAAAATATGTTTTCATATAATTTGATAAAGTACTAGATGTAAAACTGTAAATACCACAGGATGAAGAGCATCTTTACATACTTCTTCAACAACAGGTTTCACAATCTATAGGATCATCTAACACTAAGACTGATATTTTGTGCTGATTCTTCCATACTAGCCTGACTGATAGGTTTAATGTTATAGTGAGATATGCAGTAACAGCAGTAGAAAAGGGTTTGCATAAACTTTATTTCTTGGAAAGCAAAAAAAAAAAAAAAATCATTTCGTTCAGAAGAAGTGAGTTATATATTTCTGGTAATTTTTTCATATTTCATCAAAAGCCCCATCTCTTAAAATTTGGCATGTTTATGTTTGCATCTTTAATAAATATGTTTTTGGCATTTTACAATAAGAACAGAATTACAAAGTACACTAAAACTCACAAACATTAAAGCATCAAGAAAAACAATAAAACCTAAAGAAAAACAATACTGAATATCTGATGTTAAATCATTAAGTAACTTTTGTAAATTTTTCAAGAGTACCTAAATTATTTTCTCAGTTTAAGTCAAAGTCAGGATGACTTTGTTTCTCAATGATTAATCACTTTTAAAATTGGAGTTCACATCAGTGAAGAACAATTGAATATGTTCTACAAATGAATCACAAGACCTTAAGATGCAAGAGAATCAGCAGATCACTTAGCTCATTTTTTTTCACACAGCTTGATGTCCAAATTACTGCAGTAAATTCTTTGTGCATGTGTATTTTAGGTTTTTAAAGGGTGAGCCTATTTTCCACTGTCTACCACATATCTTGGTTTCTGATTGGTGTTGTTTTACAGAGTGATCCCACAGGAACCGCAACCTAGGTCATAGCTTGAAAGAACCCCAACAGACACTGTCAGGTCATCAGCCGGGACAGTTCTAACCTATAGTGTTGCACAAAATGTCTGAATCACTGGACTTGTAGTGCATGCACAGAGAACAGCAATTTACAAGCTCTGAGACCTAACTCATCATCCATGAGCATAAATTGTGCTCAGGGCCTCCAACATAAGGTAGCTTATGGCATTTATTTGCACTTCTCAGCTCTGCCCCACGTCTGTTTGCAGATGCAGAAGCCACAGCTGAGCTCTGTGACCTGAAACAAAGAAAAACTAATGCCTCTGGAAGTTTGGCACAAGTAAGCCAATATTTCCAAGAGGAAAACATTTCATCCACTCTCCTTTCAAACATTTAACATACTTTTAAGTACCAGAAAGACATATGCTGAAACAGACATATTATAGAATCATAGAATCATAGAATGGTTAGGGTTGGAAGGGACCTTCAAAGGTCATCTAGTCCAAACCCTCTGCAAGGAACAGGGACATCTTTGACTAGATCACATTGCTCAGAGCCCCGTCCAACCAAGCCTTGATATATTATGAATGTTGTTTTTTTTTTTTTTAATTCTGGTAATTATTGCACAAGTAACCAAATATTAGTATTCATAAACACCACCCTGATGTGTTGTATACTGTTTTAGTATTTTCAGTGATGAGACTACTTACCTTGTCTACCTTTGCAAAGTAACTTCTAGATAGTTGCTAAATGCTGTTCACTCTTGTCCCCTTTACCTGAAAATCAAAACAAAAGCAATAGAATTTTAATAGTATTTTTAAAATAAATTATTTGAGGAGGGGAAAGAAAAGGACATGACAATGAGAATTCGTATGTCTAAAAAGTGAGCCATTGGTCATGTGTTTGTGCAAGTGTATCAGCTTTGAGAAGGTACGTATCTTTGTAACGTGGATTCAAGGGATAAGTAGGAAGGGGAGGGAATAGGCTTTACATTTTCCAAGTGAGAGCAGCTCTGGCAGTGGATGTGGCATTGTATGAACCTCCCCCCATGACCAAGTCCAGCTCACGCTGAAACATTGCAATGTAGAACTAACAGCAAGTACAGCATGCATTTACCCTGCACACCACACACTCTCACAATAAATTAAACTTCTCTGTTAGTATCATGTGCTTCATCTATTTCATTAGTATAGCTGAAAGCTCACAGGACAAGTTATTTTGTTTTCTGTGCATTTTCTGCTACATGTCACCTTGTTGAACACATATCGGTTTCCAGATGAACATTGTCTTGACAATTTAATTCTTTTTACTATTCCTCTTTTATTCCTGTTTTTCATTTTGCTTTAGATTTCCTAGAAGAATTTTTAGCTCAAAAACTCTAGAAGAACAGTAATCTCAGTCTAGCCCAGCCTCCTGCAACTTGCATTCTTTTTTCTAATTTCAAACTTAAGAAACAAGTTTAACTACCCCTATGAATGCACTATGCTTTCATTATAGATTTTCATTGAGGGTTTGGCCTAATTTTGCTTCCATCCTATCACTTGGCTCTTCACGTATATCGCTTCTGTTCTAGCACTTAATTATGCTCTTTTTTGTGATTCTTAAAACAAATCCATGCTTTCTTTTGACATTTACACTCTCCTAATACATAAACAGTTATGATTTTTCAGTCTAAATCACCATTTTGCAAAGCTTTAAATGTATGTTGTCTTAGCATTTCTTAATTTTTCTTCCCTTACGGAACCTTAATGGTCTGTCCTTATAGCAGCTTAAATCATTTTTTGTTGCTCTTTAATTTCCCTCTATTTTGCATTAGTAGTATTGAATTGCACGTATTTCTCTCCATATACTTTCCTGATTACTCATCTTCACTCCATTAATTTTAGGATAATAACTAGAATTCTAAAGAATAAAGGGAACTTTAAAAGGCAAAGCAAGTTTTTACATAGAATCATAGAATCTTAAGGTTGGAAGAGACCTCCAAGATCATCAAGTCCAACTGTCAACCCAACACCACCATGCCTACTAAACCATGTCCTGGAGTGCCATGTCTACATGTTCTTTGAACACCTCCATGGATGGTGACTCCACCGCTTCCTTGGGCAGCCTGTTCCAGTGCCTGACCACTCTTTCAGTAAAGAAGTATTTCCTAATATCCAACCTAAACCTCCCCTGCCACAACTTGAGGCCATTTCCTCTCGTCCTGTCACTAGTTACTTGGGAGACCAACCTTTCAGGTAGCTGTAGGGAGCGATGACATCTCCCCTCAGCCTCCTCTTCTCTAAACAATCCCAGTTCCCTCAGCCCCTCCTCATAACACTTGTGCTCCAGATCCCTCACCGGCTTCGTTGCCCTTTTCTGGATGCGCTCCAGCAACTCAATGTCTTTCCGGTACTGAGGAGCCCAAAACTGCACCCAGTACTCAAGGTGTGGTCTCACCAGTGCTAAGTACAGGTGCACAATCACTTTCCTACTCCTGCTGGCCACACTATTCCTGATACCAGCCAGAATGCTATTGGCCTTCTTGGCCACCTGGGCACACTGCTGGCTCATTTTCAGCTGGCTGTCAACCAGCACCCCCAGTTCCCTTTCCACTTGGGCAACTTTCCAGCCACTCTTGCCCAAGCCTGTAGCATTGCATGGGGTTGTTGTGACTGAAATGCAGGACTCGGCACTCACCTCGTACAGTTCACCTCGGCCCATGAATCCAGCCTGTCCAGATCCCTCTGCAGAGCTTTCCTACCCTCCCAACACTCCCACCCAGTTTGGTGCCATCTGCAAACTTACTGAGGGAGCACTTAATCCCCTAATCCAGATCGTTGATAAAGATATTAAACAGAACTGGCCCCAGCACTGAGCCTTGAGGAGCACTGCTTGTGACCGGCTGCCAACTGGATTTAACTCCATTAACCACAGATCTCTGGGCTCAGCCATCCAACCAGTTTTTAACCCATTGCAGGGTACACCTGTTCAAGCCATGAGCCACCAGCTTCTCCAGGAGAATGCTATGGGAGATGGTATCAAAGGCTTTGCTAAAGTCCAGGTAGATAACATCCACAGCCTTCCTGTCATCCACTAGGTGGGTCACCTGTTTGTAGAAGGAGATCAGGTTGATCAAGCAGGACCTGCCCTTCATGAACCTATGCTGGCTGGGCCTGATCCCCTGGTTGTCCTGCACATGCCTGATGAGCGCACTCAAGATGAACTGCTCCATATTCTTCCCCGGCACCAAAGTCAGGCTGACAGGTCTGTAGTTGTTCCCTGGATCCTTCTTCTGGCCTTCTTGTAGATGGGCATCACATTGGCAAGCCTCCAGCCATCTGGGATCTCCCCTGTTAACCAGGACTGCTGGTAGATGATGGACAGTGGCTTGGCAAGCTCCTTCGCCAGCTCCCACAGTACCCTTGGGTGAATCCCATCCAGCCCCATAAACTTGTGTATGTCCAGGTGGAGTAGCAGGTCAATAACGGCTTCCTCCTGGATTGTGGACTTTTAATTCCACTCTCCGTCCCCGTCTTCCAGCTCAGGGAGCTGAACATCCTGGGGATAACTGGTCTGACTATTAAAGACTGAGGCAAAGCAGGCATTAAGTACCTCAGCCTTCTCTTTATCCCTGGTGATAATGTTCCCTCTCGCATCCAATAAAGGGTGGTGTTCTGGTGAGGGACAGCTACAGCGGTAGCTTCTGTAAGAAACTGCTAGAAGTTGCTCCTCTTTGTCCAGTGGGCTCGGCTGGGCCTAGGGCAGATGCGCTGCTGGCCAAGGCCGAGACAATTGGTAGCAGAACCTTCCCTGATAACCCCTCTGTGAAAACGTATTTAAGACGGGGAAAAACAGAAAAAAAAAAGAAAAAATGTGAAGACGCTGAGCGGAGGCAGAGAGGGGGAGGCATGAGCCTTGTGGGCCTTGTGGGCCTCACCCTCTGGCCTCCTACCAGGCGGCCATCTGGGCCCAACTCAGCCCGGCCCGGCTGCAAGAAGTGGAGAGGAGATGAGATGTGAAGACGCCCTTCAGGGGTGTGTGCCTGCCGCTTGTGAAGAATTTCTTGTGAGAGGAACAGCTGCAGACACCAAGGTCAGTGAAGAAGGAGGGGGAGGAGTAATGCTGCTCCTAGTCAAGATTCCCCTGCAGCCTGTGGTGATGACCATGGTGGAGCAGGCTGTCCCCCTGCAGCCCATGGAGGTCCATGGAGGAGCAGAGATCCACCTGCAGCCTGTGGAGGACCCCACGTCAGGGCAGGCAGATGCCTGAAGGATGCTGTGGCCCATGGAGAGCCCTTGCTGGGGCAGCCATTCTGGAGGGACTGCACCTCGTCGAAGAAAATGACCCATGTCAGAGCAGTTTCAAAAAGGACTTCAGCCCGTGGGTGGGACCCCATGATGGAGCAGAGGAGGAATGTGAGGCGTTCTTCCCCCGATGATGAAGCAGTGGCATAAAATGACATGTGATGAACTGATCGTAACCCCCATTCCCTCTTCCGCCTGTGCCATTCGGAGGGGAAGGTAGTAGAGATAATGTTAAGCCTGGGAAGAGGTAGGGGTGGGGGGAAGTTATCTTGTTCTCTGTCTCATTATCCTGCTTTGATTTTAGTAGTAATTGAATACTTTTCCCCAAGTCGAGTCTGTTTTGCCCATAAAGGTAACTTTAAGTATTTCTCCCTGTTCTTATTTCAAACCTCAAGCCTTTTTCCCTTTTCTTTATATTGTCTCTCCCTATTCTCTCGGAGGGTGGGGGGAGTGAGAGAGAGACTGCACAGTCTGGTCCCGATTGGGGCTAAACTATGACAGGTGGATTCTCTTTGGGTCTCTTTTTGTTTATATATGTGTAGAAACATTTCTTCTTATCATTAACAACAGTAACCAGATTGAGTTCTAGCTCGGCTTTTGCCTTTTTAATTTCCTCTATACATGACCTTACGAGCTCCCTGTATTGTTCTTTAGTTGCCTACCCCTTCTTCCAAGAGTGGCAGACTCTCCTTTTTTCCCTGAGTCATGTACTGCTGTACATGTTTTCTCTACACATATTATAAGACTTCTCACTTTTTCCTACTGGGCAACAGTCCAGCACATTTTTAGTTGGAAATACCAAGTAATAAAGCGTGCTTGTACCTTAGGGAGAGTGGACTTCTTCTCCATGGCTTACATTTTGAAAAATCTTGCTTTTTATTCCATCTTAATAATGATATACAATGACCAATGTTAGCAAAAGCACAGTGCAACAGCTTTAAACTTACAAGTAGCAAGTTTCCATGTATATATATTTTTTCAATCACTTAAACAAACTGTAGATTTGTGGTAAATTTGTGGCGTGCAGAGTAGCCCGCAGTGGGTTTTTCACTGAGTAATCTGTCTTGCACAAAGAAGGTGTGCTGTAATTTAGGATGAGAATGGAAAGGGGAAGATAACAGGTAGTTATAAAGTCCTCTATGAACTAGTGGCCATTTTATCTGTTTTTCAAAATTTAACACTTAAATAGTCCTCTGTCGGTGAGTTTGACGAGGGTTAGATTTGAGAGACAAAGCAAGCACAGGACAAATGCTAGGGTAGAGCTGGAAATGGACTGTCAAGGGAAATCATGAGGTATAAAGACTCTGCACTGAGAATTCTTAGTGGTGAAGGTCTGGGGTGCCTTGCCTGTGAGTCCATCGAGTGTTTGATTTACGGCTGAGAAATAATTTTCACAGCTGTCCTCATAGGAAGTGTGGTAAGCGTGTTCCCAGGTCAGCCAAGACTGATATTCAGGTTCTCCTCCAAGGAATATTTAATCTCTGGAGAGAGCAAGGTCCCTGGCTGTGGCTCAGCAAAGGTTTATGTCTGTGGCTGAGATGGAGAGCCTGGAGCTACGGTGGGAGGGGGCTGGGAAGAGTCTTCCAGAGTAGTGTAAGGCTTGATACTCATGTCTGGGCTGAGGGATACAGATTCTAGGTTTAGCTCTTGCTTTGGGGATCAAGGAATTGATCCCCACCAGAAATTTTATAACCTCTTTAATATCTTCGCTTGTGACTCTCTCCCAACACTGACATGCAGCAGCTGCACAATGAAATGGCAGTAAGTGGTAACAAGGTGCATGTTACAGCTTGGTACATCATGTAACAAATTTCCTCTTATGTATTTTTCACTCACACTTAAACACATTGCAGACATCTTATGCACTCGTGCACCTGCATGGGAGCTCAGACTGGATTTTATTTGATGTGCTCTCAGATTCAGTCATGTGGTAGCTTGGGCTGACAATGAAAAGGGGCCACATTTTTTTTTTTTCTGGTTTGCAGCCTATAGTGACTGGGTAGTTTCATCTTGTTAGCAGTATCCTGATAATGAACAACTTCTATTCTTGGTCTGTATATTCTCTTGTATCTCCTTTACATTATTAGTGCATATACACACATGAATGCACACACGTCTACTGCCAAAATTTCTGTCAAGAAATGCACCAGCTAAGATTCATTAAAATTACAACTGCCTAGTAGGTATTTAATTTTTTCCATACTTAAGATCTGCTGCTTTCACTGAGCTGCGACTAAGAAGCACTTTTTTCTTTGGATGGTGATAAATATAACAGAAATTTTAAGAGAATTAAGTGGTGCTCCATAGTACTATCAGAATAGGGTGAAATACTTTTCTTCTCTTTCTGAAACATCAGAAATAACACTTGTGAGAATTGAAAGAAGAATTTGGTCAATTAATTCTCTGTGTAGGAAAACTGGAATTGTAAAACACCACAAAATATTTAACCTTGACACTGACTGGAACTATGCCACTCTGTTACTGTAAAGAAATGCTATATTATATTGTGCTTTTTTGTTTTGTTTTGTTTGGTTGGTTTTTAACAAGCTTAGATATGCTGCACTAAAATTTTCAAAATGAAAAGTTTAGCTTTAAGCAAGCAGAATTTATTCACTCTTTGTTCCTAATCAATACTCAAAGGTTAAAGGGCTTTTTAGCACAATGGAAGAAAATTAAAAGCAAACATAAATCTCTCATTCCTGCTAAATGCTGCAATTTATAGGGGCTAATGGATTTATTCTTTTTCTCACTGCATAAAATGCTTCTTTTCAGATCACAGTTGCCATTCCTTAATTAAGAATTCACAAAAGTGCCATGTAAATGTACATAATTTATTCTCATCATATTGAAGGTCTGGGAATTTTGCCAGTGAATGAAACATTGTATTCCATAGGAAAAATGAAATGAATACTTCTGTGTCTGATATGAGAGATTCCTTCCTTAAACTGACATAGTCATAAATCTAAATTAGAGCAAACAGCACAGTCAGGGTAATATCTAATCACTCTTTCAGCTTGCGATTTCAGAGGCTTGAAACAGTGATTACTTAATAAGGCAAAGAATATCCAAACCTTTAAAGGCAGACATGAATGAGCTTTGTTGTCAACCTACTTTCCTCGTTGGAAAACAGAAGCTGATGCTGCCACTAATCTCTCCTTTTTTATGTGTATCAGAAGGCAAGTTTGGGGCTTTGATGACTTAAGAGGGTTTTTGTCATGTTAGAGTTGCCAACAGCTGACTTAGTGCAGAGGCAGGGAATGAGGCAGACGTACAACCAGATGGAAGAGTAATCTCAGGAGGGTTGACCTTACAGGAAAAAGCAAAAAAAAAAAAGAATAAGAGAAAGAAAAAGTGTTTCAATATCTCTGGCTTCTGGCAGTACGACCAGAGTATCATATGCCTGTGTCCTTCCAAAAAAATCCCATCAAGGTTTCACATACACTTCAATACTGGTAAGTCAATGTCACAGGCTGTATTCATTTCTACCTGGAGAATGACAGTATGTCCCTCTTTATTTAACAGTGACAGAATAAGCAGTCAGAGCATTATCTGGACTGTTGGGTTCTCATGCTTAACCCTTCTTCTCTTTCACATAAGCTGTAACAAATTGACTTTCTGTGCTATGCCCCAAGTGCCTCATGTAAAGTAGAATCAAATGGAAAAAACTGCATAGGAGATACCAATGCCACAGTTAGAGACGCATATTTTACAATAATCTTAGTATTTGTAACCTCCTTAAAGCTAAATAATATCTTGTAGAGACTCTAGAAGCCAAGTAGTCAGTATGGAAATCTGGCTTAAATCTGGTGGAGAAAGAAAATGTGTCAGAGATCCATTAAAATTCTTCCTGCCCACTCTAATATTAAACAAACCCTCCCCCCCACTGCTGATTTTCCCAGTTTGGGAGAATTTGCCTTTATAGCTTTTGCTATCACCCCTCTGCATTGTGTCCATGAGTGTACACTAAAAACACATCTGGTTTTGTAGGATAAATTAATGCACATGACATGTAACTGAAACATTTGATGAACTCCACAGACAAAGATGCAGTCTTATTTATGCCTTCTGAGGTTAAAAAAAAAAAAACAACTCTTTTTTTTTTTAAAAAAAAGAATGAGATGGTATTCCCAAGATATTTAAAATACATCCTGAAGAAAATATATTAAAAATGTGGAGAGGGAAAAGCATTTTTCTGGCTCAGATTTTGAAAGATCAAGGTAGACATTTCAACTTTTTTTCTCTAATCAACATATTCTAATTTAAAGTTAATTATAAAAAATACTTCCTCTTATAAATATTATTTAGGAGGTTTGAAATTCATAAAAACCCATGAAAATATGCTCATCCTTGGGAAAAAAATTGTAAGAATCAGTCATGGCAGAATAAATCAGATGTCTTTGCTCTGAAAACCTCAAGGGTAGGCTATTGCACCCCGGGTTTGCTTGTTTCTTGTAAAATGAAATGATGTACTTTTAAGAAGTTGACTCTCTTAGCAGAGAATGTTATGAACAGTCAGTGACAAACTGACACCAAATAAAGCAAAGCTTTCCCAAGAACCTCAGGTACTCTGTGATAACTCAGCAGCATACATCTGAAGCCAGATGGGAGCTTACAAGGAAGTTAATCACCTTGAACCTCTTGTAGTTTTACAGCAGAGTTTTTGTTGTGCCAGAGTCAATTCTCCTTAAAAGCGAATGGCCAGTCAGGTTATTCTCATCAACAGAGAGGTAATTGCAGTAGGAATGGCACAGAGGGCTGTGGATCAATGAAAATGTGCAGAACTGGTCAATTCTTGCTGTACAGCTGTTTGACAAGGCTGCCGGCATGGACCAAGAAAGACAGAGAAATCTTCTGCATTTAGATTTCAAGGATCTGTTTCTGTACCCGGGTTTAGATCACTGGTCTATGCAGAGAGGACAGTGTGCTAGGAACAGTCCTCATTTCTCTAACTGGAAGAAAGGGGGAAAACCTGTCCCAGTACCCCTCCTGTGTGAGGGTGAGGAAATTAAGCAGAAGAGAGAGAGCTGAGAAACACTTTTTCAACCATGGGAGGGATAAATTTGAATAATCATCAGGTCTTTCATCTGAATATAAGATATTTAGCTTACTATTGTCTCGGCACATAGTAGTACAGTCATTCATTTCAAAATCTCTGTTTCTTACCCATTCCTTTTTAAGGCAAAGCAAATTTTGTCAAGTCCCACATTTTACTACATAACCTGATTTTTTTTTTCCACATAGAGATACCAATGACATAGCTGACACTTTTTCCTTTTATTTGTTCTTGGTTCTGAGGTTGATTAAACTTTACACATTTTTCATCATAAAAAGTAAAAATGCCAACATCCAGTCACCATTTGAAAGTTTTAGTTCAAAACCCAATGGATAAGACACCAGGATCTCTTCCATCTAGCCTGGTGGTATTTAAAGTTTATTTTGACTGTTCCAAAATATTCCAGCCAACTGAAGTTTCACCCTCTGTTAGACACTGCACAGTATTTAACAACAGTCATTTCCCGATGAACTTAAATCTAAAGAGAATGATAGAAGAACTAGAACTAGGGAAAAAAAAAAAAGTAGTAAGGAAGTGAGAAAGAAGTAAAAAAAAAAAATAATCCATACATGGCTACTTGGTCTTTTTTATGTTTATTCTTTCTTTATATCTGTTTCAAATCACTAATCAAATCCGGTTCTCTATTAGTAGGAGGAATTTAGTTGTTGCACTATATCTTGAACTTCTGCTGATGCATGATGGATGAGAACTCAATATGAAATTTGTTCAGTTACCGTCTGCCTTGCATAACACAAAGGAGATGCTAACAGCTACAACATAGCCCTAACTGAAGACTGAGGTTGCTGCTGAAGAAGTCAAGATCCTGCATGAAGTTAACACTGGAATCTCACCCACAAAATAGCACATAACCGATGCAAATTCAACATAGAAGACACTTCCTACAAGGAATTGTGGTTTTAACAAGCCACCTGATACAGCTTGCTGGTCTTTACAAATTCAGTCCAGCGTAGTGCAACAACACAACCTTGATTTGACAGGGTCAGGGATGTAGGAAACTTCTAAAAATGTAATAAACTTTCTGCTAACCGAAAATGAAAAAAAAAGCACAACATTGGCAATGACTGTCACAAAAACAACAGCAACTTGATGAGGATCTAATAAAACACAAAAATCTGGTAGTCTAATAGTTCAGGAGAAAGATTTTGTACTCTATACTGACTGGACCTAATACAAGCTTTCTTCTCTCAGTCAAAGAAAGGAGACAAAACTGTGAGAGCACTAAAATGACACTCCCTACATGCACACTTTTTTTTTTTTTACATCCACCTTTTCCTTAGTTGCTGGTAATTTTGGTCCTAATTGGAGGTATGTTTAAATCACTGATTTTTTTTAATAACCTGAAGTTCTACCATTTAAAAATACTTTATGAAAAGGACTGTTTAATCACCTAACCTAAAATCAACAGTGGCTTGTGAAAATTTACAATTTAAAAATTACTGAAAATTAAAACCAAAAAATTACATTGCATCTGATGGCTTAATATAAAGACAAAAATGTCTATGAAACAGAAATGTAAGGAATCACATAGACATAATTGGTTTCAATAAGATCGAACCACACATTCAAAACTCCTTTCATCTCTATTTCAGATTCATTTCAGATTTCCTTTCTATTTCAGCAAATAAAACATTTAGAAAGTTAAAATAGAAAGTTACATCCTTTATCAAACACTTATAACTATTTATATACCCTCTTCTGACTCCAACAGATGAAGTGAAGTTAGTGCAGTAGAATACTTGTAAATTACTGTAATCTGAGATGTAGTAGAAATGACAAATCCCAGAGTTGTAATGATGCCATTATATCTGTATGGTCTGTTTGTGCACAAAGATTCTGGATGCTGCAATATTAATATGTCTCAGTGACCCCTCCTGTCAAAAATTCAGATATGTGGAGTGTCTGATGAACAGCTAGTAGAAAGATTGTTTAAGTTTTCCAATTTAATTGCTTGTAAAATTGAATCAATATTAATCATACTAGCTGACAAATAGGTAAGTGAAATCAAGGAAGTCTACTGTAGAAACAGCACTATAGCATTAAATTCATACAGCTGCAAGCTTGACAGCAGTCACTGCATATCTGAGAATTCATTTTACTTCCCCTCATATGCATATGGTTACAGCTTGCTTTTGAAATAAATCTGATCAACGTTTCGTGGTATTTGAACATTTTCCCATCTGGTGGATTGTTCATAAAACTCATTTTCCCTGATTTAGTGAGGCTAGGAACACACCAGCCTGAATGGTTTTAGATTTGTATTTGGAACTTCTGGGGTTTTGCAATCCCTTATATTTCCCATAATATCTTTCTAATTTTACAACAGATTAATTTATGTTTTAAAGCTAACAAGCCAGGTATAACTGTTTAGCCATTATTTGCTGCATTTAGAGTATTTTATTGTAAAGGGTCATACTTACTGAGTTTCTATGTATTTTAGACCGAAAGACGAAATTACTTTAATTTTTTCAGGCATTTTACTTCTTACTATAATGCTCAATCCTCTAAAATCGTCTAACTATCCCAAAAAGTATTAATTAGTCCACATGCAGCTTTTACTTGCATTGCACGAAATACAGCTTGCAACCAATTAGTCTAATGGTCCAAACTAAGTAATATTTTTTGAATTTCATTAAGGCATTAGTATTTCCTGTACTGATTTTTACTTCAGCAGTCTTATTGTTTAATGACCTCCAAATGCTGGCACAGTGTAGCAATTAAGTTAATATGGGAATATCTTAGTAAATATCTTAACACAACACCTGTGATAAGTCACGAGCACTAGAAAGTATGGTAATACAAAG
This sequence comes from Ardeotis arabs, assembly GCA_011801015.1. Classification (NCBI taxonomy): domain Eukaryota; kingdom Metazoa; phylum Chordata; class Aves; order Otidiformes; family Otididae; genus Ardeotis; species Ardeotis arabs. The sequence continues at coordinate 96 of JAAGAY010144611.1, read as the reverse complement.
TGTAGAAACCAGATATATTAAATGTTCAGTTCAAACCCTGAATCTGTCCACTGGTTTATAGAAAACAGAGAAAAAAAAAAAAAAAAAAAAAAAAAT